>FR990042.1:1746185-1980785 GCA_905404095.1 Glaucopsyche alexis
AAACAACTCATTTTATGTTTTTTTTTTTTAAATAAACGAATGTTGCATATCAAGCATAATCTTCTTTTTTTTATCTAAATATATAAAAGGCAAGTCTGACTCATCTATCAAGGCACAGCCGAAACTAATGAACGGATTTTGCTGAAATTTGGCATACATATAGTTTTAATCATTAATGACGTAGGCATCCACTAAGAAAGGATATTTGAAAATTCTCCCCCTGAGGGGTGAAAGAGGTAGGGATGATCGATGTTGCAAAAACATCGATGTTGGCATCAATAATGACATCGATAGCTAAACATCGATGTTCAATGTTTATCGAGCTCTAAACATCTATGTCAGGCAACATCGATGTTTTTGTACAAACGTCTTCACGGCCGTATAATATAATAATATATTGGTAATACATCCATACTAATATTACTTATATATAAATGGGTAAGTGTGTGTGTGGTTGTCGTCAGTCTTTCACGCCAAAACAACTGAAACGCTTTAAATTAAATTTTGGACACATATAGTCTAGAACCTGAGAAAGGACATAGGCTACTTTTTATCACAGGGAAATGTACGGTTCCCGTGGATACTTTATTTACGGTTTCACGTAAAAATTACTAAACCGATTATTATGAAATTTTATAGATATAAAGTAGACCACGGGAAAGGACATAGGCTACTTTTTATCGCGAGGAAATGTACGATGTTTATAATGCAATATCGATTTTAAAACATCGATGTTTTATCATTTAACATCAATGATCATCGAGCATCCCTAGAAAGAGGTTAAAATTTTGTATGGAAACCGAACTCCACGCGGACGAAGTCGCGGGCAAGAGCTAGTTATTATATAAAAATGAATTGCAAATCTGTGTCTCGCTATAACTCGGGAACGGCTCGACCGATTTGGCTAATATTGGTATAACTTTTGTAGTATATAGTAATTAAAATAAAAGCCACATACTTACATGATATTACATAATAAAATAATAAAAAAAATTGCCTATTGCGAGTTGATAGTTACGTAACTCTTTTTAGACAACGTGCTCTCGGTTAGGTTATTATTTGGCATATTCTCGAAAGTTTAGGCTTAGGAGACAAATATAGTTTGTTTTAATGTCTTTCATAGATTTTCTAATTCAGTTTCATTAACAGGGGCCTAGCAGGAACATTTGAAAGCGGCGTAAACGTTAAGTTATCGAATGAAATTTGTATTTGCGCTGTCATGATTTTGATAGACTTTTATACAATTCTCGATCGGTAACGTAACGTTTACGCCGCTGTCAAATATTCCTGCTAGGTCCCTGAAGTCTGAACACATACTTGTCGTGAGGTCATGTTCCCAAAATAGCAGCATATCATAAGTGGTTTACACTCTCGCGCGAGTGGCGAGGCGAGGCCCTCAGTGAGTCGCGAGGCGAATGTGTAAACGGGCATTCGTTCCTCGCCTCGCCATTCACCTCGCCACTCACGACGCTCGCGTCCGGAGCGGTTTTTTGCGCACGAGTCAAAGGACCTCGCGACGAATACGAGCGGGTGTTCACATTCTCGCGTTCGCTTCAGTCTGTTGCTAGTTCTCATGTGCGACAGTTGTTTCTCTCGCACGCGAAATAATGCGTTTCTTAGAACTTTTTCAAAAAGAAAAAGAATAATATAATATATAGGCTACTTGACTCAAATATTTAATTTCATACATTAAGGGAGTATTTCATTAAGTAGGTACTTGGTTTAGGAAAACGTATTCTAACGATATCATAAATTAAAAACTTAAGATTGATAAATAAAGTTGATATTATATAAAATAAGTATTTTTGTTTTTTAATTTCTATGATAAAAACACCGAAGTTACTTCCGGAAAGGATATCACGATACAAACACACTAAGCAAATATTATACCTTTAAACGAGCAATTCTTGTATGTATAGTCTTATGTTTGGGAAAATGCGTATTTTCGAGTTTTCATGCGTTTTTCTTTCCACGCAGAATATGTTCGCTAATTTCGTCCTGCCGGCCACTGTCCGTTTGGTTCAGCGGGTTAAGAGGCGGATGGCAAGAAACGAGTGTTACGGGTTCGAACCCCGCTCGGTGACTTACTTTTATATAAATTTACTTTTTTAATTTTCATTGTTTTTAGACAAGTTTAAAAAAAATTGTTAATGCTTGAGATCAAATACCTGATCTACACAGAAATCGATTGTAAATAATAATAATCTATCAACCAATATGTCGAATTGTGTTTTCGGCTGTTTTTAAAAAGTGTACTTATTTTTAAAAAAAATTGTAGGTTTTGACGACCTCTGTGTATCAGTGGTTCAACATGTTGGTGCTATAGTCGGGATCGCGGGTTCGAATCCCGCCGAAGGAACAAAAAGTTTTTCCGTGTTCCTGGGTCATGGATGTGAATTAATATTAATTCATATTATGTGTATAATATAATAAAAATCTTAAATATGTGTATAATAAAGTACCCGTAGCACAAGTTCTTCGAGAACTTACCACGGGACCAGATTGACGTGGTCTAAAGCGTCTAAGATAATATATTATTATTATTTTAGGTTTCAAAATAATGTAATATATTTTTTTTGTGTAATAAAACAATTATGAAACGTTTAGGACTTAAATAAAAACAAGGTCAAGTCGCATAATATATGGAACCCAAAGCATAATTATATTAACCATAAAACTCAACAAAGTTAGACTTGTTGCCGCTAAAACTTCGACGTCCTCCATTGTCAATGGCATACAGACAACTGAACGCACCACGAGAGTGTAAGCACCCACTCGTAGGCGCGTCGCGCGAGGTGAGAAACGAGGCGAAGGGCGAAGTGAGTTGCGAGGCGAGAGTGTAAATCTTATATCAGAAAAAAACACATATTTGATATAATGACATAGTTTATTATAAGTAATATATGTTTAGTTTATTGCATGACCGGCACTGTAAGACCGTCGCGCTACAGTCCACTGTAGCATACAAACTACGACACAGGCGCCGGGAGGTAAATAAATACACAAATAAATAGGAAAAACAATCGAAAAAGTTTATACAGTCGTCACTTGATTAGCATACTGTATTTATGCTACCCTTCGTTTGCCCCGATAGCCTGCCGGCGCCATTTTTCCAATCCCGGCATATTCGAAGTTAATTTTTCCAATAACGGCATACTCAATGTTCACTATTTCCAATGCCCGGCGTATTCAAGGTAATATTGGAAATATTACCGGCATATTCGAAGTACGAGGTTCTTTTAGGCAGGACTTGAGGCGTACTTAGCCCTATGCTAATGACTAATGCAAGTAGACAGAGTATTGTAAACAAAGCGTATACGGCATACGTGTGTTCAAAATTCCTATAACATCTCTTTGGAATTATTTATATTTATACATAACATTTTCTTCAAACACAAGTTTACTTTTCACATACACAGATTCAAAAGATTCGCAACTTTTTCTTCAATCAATTTTATTGAGTCAATATAATATGTTTTTTTTAATTCATTTATCAAATATTACATCTATATATCAATAAATTATTTCTCGGAACTCCCTACTAATGACATTTAAGATCACACTGTAGACTAGTTTTACTTTCATCTGTTTCTGATAATTCTTAGCAACAGTACACAATTTGGTCGGCAAATACGAACACACATCATATTGCTTTACAAATTCCCTTTATAAAAGTCAACGAAAACAAGTCGATACTGCTAGAACGTACGAGCCGTACGTCACAGCTTACAAAATAATATAATACCAATATTATTGCAATAAATATTTTCTCAGTCTTTGGTTACGTTTCCAGTACGTAGCACATATATTAAATGCTTTTACTTTGATTAATTTTAACATAGCTTATTATAAAATGTTGTTCGTCTGCTACAAGATTACATATTATACGCACCTCGCGACTCACTCTTGGAATTTTGAACAACGTAATGCGAAAAAGAACCTCACATACAGTTTAAGCGAAATAAAAGATCTATGATATTTTTTTTGCCCAATTACAAAAACTTTCACTTCGGCGGAACAAGATCGATTCTATGTAATTTTTCAATCAACTATAAAAATTCAGTTCTATGTAATTTGATATGTTTCTCGCTCGTAAAACAATTATTCGGCGAAACGGCTCTCGCCTTGTGAGGTGGAACTAATTAAAACAAAACAAAAAGTTTAACGCAGTCACTAAATGCAGCTAAACAAAAAAAATCAGTCAGTCTCGCGACGGTAAAAGATACTAAGGGTTGAGCTACATCTGGTCGCAACGCATTATCCCTCTATCACTTTCTGTCACTTAGGAGCGTCAGTTACTAGAGCGAGAAAGAGACCGTGTTGCTGTGTTGCTGAAGTAACAGAAAAGGATAGAAGATCTCGTTCTCTTTCTCACTCTAGCGAATGACCGTTTCAAGTAACAGAAAGGGAAAGAAGCATAGTGCAGGGTGTAGCTCAATCCTAACGCTCGGAGAGGCGTGAGTGACGTGGGGGAGAGTTGTATCGACAGAGGCGAGTAAATTGCGAACACCATGGCGACGCGACGCGAGAGACGCGTGACAAGATAAACAAGCGGCATGTGCTTTGTATCGAGTATGGGGTCGGTTGAAGAGGGCTGAGACAAATTACTACTTACGTCAAATGATATTATGTACTCGTTTAGAGATTTATCAACACATAGGCTACTTTTTATCGCAGCAAAATGTACGTTTCCCGCTGGATATACAGGGTATATTTTCAAGTAGTATTAACCGATAATTTGAACAAAAACATATCATTTTATTTTCAAAAAAATATTATGATATGTTTATGTACAATTTTAGTCCATAAAAAAAACAGAAGTTGTGGACAATGTGGAAGTCATACTTTAGAAAATTTACTACGCACGCTCACAAACGTAAGATTTGACACTTAGTACGCGTCGATGTACAGTCACAACACGAAGTGTGTGTGTCGCGTGTTTGTGACCGGCTGACCGCAGCGCGCGTACTACGAAAGCGCATTGAGCATTGATCACGCATTTTTTAGTTATTTTCAAATGGAAATATTTAAGGAATCACAAGCTTTTTTAAATATTTTTCATTTTTTGTACAACACATTTTTTGTTCAGAAATACATAACAAAAATTGGATACCTTTTGAAATACCACCCTGTATTTTTTCGCGTACGAAGTCGCGGGCAAGATTTACAATAATTGTGCAATTCTTATTCCGTGGTAAGAATTTTTACTATTATTATTGGTATGTAATTTTTTTATATTATATAGCAAATGTATTGTTTTTGTCAATATTGTTATAAAACAACTGTATTGTTTTTGTCCATATTTATGTAACAACTAGGTATATTGTTTTGTCATATTATTACCAGGAGGCTGAGAATTATTATTTCTGGACCCCATTGCCTCCAGTCTATATGGGACTCGACTTACTTTAATATTACATTTACATTAAACATACATTTGTTATTTGATTTTAAACGCGTATCAAGTACATAATAATTATATAATTATATTTCTTTGTCGTTGACTTATAGGTAAAGTTAAGAGAAGAACAATGTTTCCGCGGCATCATACAATTCCATACAAACCTAACCGAATCAATCGTGTCGTGTCGCCAGCGTTCGCCAAGCCGTAACAGTACCATTTAATATGTATCTACACTCTGATTTTTTATCTCAGTCAGTGAAATCGACAGCCGAAACTTAGCCTCTACTGACAAATAAAGAGAGATAAAGTGTTAAATGTCATTTTACTGACTGAAAATGTCGTGCCATAGTCAGATGGGGTGAGACGGTATACGGGGAGAAGTGTGTTATTACCCCAGAGAGACAAAGTATGTTCTTACACTAGAGGAACAATGTATTCTCCTCTCGCTCGGTATAAAGTATGTATGTACCTTTACCTCGAAGACTATGTTTCTCTTACCCCATCTGACCTAGTACGTGCGTTCACTCCAGCTGCTCGGCTAGAGGGCGGCGGGGGCGGAATCCCCGGGAGCCGTCGGGACCGCGTGGCGCGCGCAACAACACGACGCGCGGAGCGCCGGCCTCCTCCAGCGAGGCGAGTCGGAGTCGCGCCAACAGTCGCTCGGGCCTCGCTGCCTTGCCTTTGGTCGCGCTGCCGCTACTGTAACGGATGGGATATTATATAAGTGCTGATGTTTTTGAAGTGAAAAATAATTATGATTATCGCTCGTAACGAAAATGCAACACTATAAAATGACGTAAGGCTGACCCCACGAACTCGCACGAATGACGCGAACGCCGTGTGCGAGCCGCGACAGCGTATCATTTTGGCAACGTGCGGCGTGTACTGACTGTAGGGGGAATCCGCGCGTTGGACTCATGTCGCCTTTTGTAAGACTAGCCGCTTGTGACCATGTCGCGTGTCGCCTCCCCCGCAGGTGATCATACTAGCGTGTGCGTTGTACCGTTTGTAATAGTTATCGATAGAGATACAAATAATAATTATTATTATCATTACATTGGCGTGATGTCACAAAAGGCAATCTGAATGTGTTCGATGTGGTTTTAAAAATATAAGTTAACAGCTTTAATAATATTGTTGTGACCAAAATTATTTTAAAAATGATAAAACAAATAATACCTACTTGTTTTTTATAGATTTCCGAAAAGTGATACAATAAGCAAATTATGGTTGAAAGCTGGAGAAGAAAATATTAATCCCCGGACCCCGTCAAGAGAATCGCATAGCCAGTTTTTGAACAAACTAATTAAATTTTTATGAATAGGCTTATTTATTTGAATATAAATAAGTGGATATATTTCTTTGTTTTTTATTTCTATTCCACCTTAGATAGTTCAAAAAATATTACACGAACATTTAGGCGTCAGAAAGCTTTGTACCAGATGGATTCCCCATACTTTAACCGATGACCAGAAACACCTTCGCATGGACTGGTGTCGCCAAATGTTAGATAAGTTCAACGGCGGTGACTCAAATGCTGTATTTGACATCGTCATATGTGATGAAAGCTAGATATATTGCTACGAACCCGAAACCAAAAGACAATCAGCTCAGCTCAATGCCATAGAAGAGACCCCTAAGGAAGAATAGGCCCACTGTTTTTCTCAGTGGTTCCATCGAATGCGACGATGTGTAGAGAGAAATGGAGATTACTTCGAAAAACAATAACCCCCTTACTAATAAACGCTGTATAAGCATATTATACAGTGTTTTGTTCACATCACACAAGTGACATTTTTAATTCGATAGAAGAAGACAAAACACTGTGTAACTATTCAAAGCTTATACAGCGTTTATTAGTAAGGGCGTAAAAGTATTGGGACCTTTCTACATTAAGCCGTTTTTCATTTTCTAAGCAAAATGCTTAGAAAATGTTACCTAGCAGTGTTACCTAGGTATTATCGATTAATAAAAGTAGTTAAATGTACAGTATCATTAGTAAAATAAGTATTTTACCTACGTATACATGTAAGTTATTACATGTAATTACTTACTAAAATTAAAAATATCGATACTGTCGATACACATAATAACAACTCTAGCTCGGCAGCCATTTTATGTTCATAATCAGCTGATAAATTGGACACGTTTTTGTCATAGCTAGGGTATGTCTATTGTATTCTTTAGTCATTGCACTCGGCGCTTATCGAACTCATAAACAATTAAGGTTTCACTTGTATAGCGTGTGAACGGCTGTCCTTGCAATCGGTGACTCGATTACTTTGCCCCCAGGCGCCTGTTCCTTTGTCTCACCTGATCTTGACGACGTTGCACGCGGAACACTTTCCGTTGCGCGGGTTAGTGAGCATGACGAACTCGACCGTGTCCCCCGGCGCGAGCTCGCCGCTGCGCACCTCGGACATGTGAAAGAACAGCCGCCGGGTGTCCTCGCACTCGGTGGAGAGGAAGCCGAAACAACCTGGCCGACAAAAAAATCCAAGTCAGACAGAAATCAAGATGAAATGCGGTATGGCTGTGACAGACACACGTCTGTTGTACTTGAAATTAATGCGTACTAGGCTCCAATGGATTGCGTTCGAAAGATACGCGCGTAAATCGCGTGCACTAGGCCAGAACCTTGACTCGCACGCAGTACACGGGTAAACACGCGCTAGTCGAAATACTAGAGGCTCGTAGCTGCATCCAATTGAAGCGCGTAGTATGCGCGTAAAATAAATCGTTTGAAGAATAATTCAGAGAAAGAGTAGAATCTAGCTCTATCCTCGTGTGATCGCGATGAATACGCTAAGTCTGGGCGTAACGCTCGTGTATAATACGCGCGTACCGTCTCGTGGCGAAATCGCCCTTACTGGACAAGGTCTTATAGTCCTCATTTAGCTTTTAGCTATATAATATTTTTTCTGAAGATAACGTAGCTTCAACACCAGCGTTTATGTCTCATAGGCCTATAATATTACATGATGTTGAGGGTCCGGTAGTCAGGGAGGGCGTGGCGCGCCCATTAAGTTCGTCGTCGATTGCTCTGCACTGAACACCGGCCCCCTTTCTTTTCTTAATTTCAAATATTGCTTAATTTCAAGCAATACTTTAAATTAAAATAAGAAAAGCACTCCAATATGCGGATATGAGTATCAGCATGTTTTAAAAATAAGAGTAATTTGAAAGAAATTAAATTTAGTAGCTCCGTATATAAAAATGAAGACTCAATTTTAAGACAGAGTGCTAGACAGACTGTTTGTCACATTAAGATTTCTACTACAGGAAGCTCCCTAACCGCCCTTAATTATTACACTACCCGATCGTAAGGGCGATTAGGGAGCAAGGCTTGCCGGGACCGGTCCGGTCGCCCTAATTAGGGACCCTTACTCCAGGAATTCTATTACACTGCCCTAAGGGTAAGGGTCCCTGAATACTGTGTAGTACAATAGGCCTCTCAGTCCCGATCTTCACCTTTTATGGCGTCGACGGTGGCGCGGCGCTTCTTGCGGACGGGCACTATGTTGGTCGCGCGGCCCTCCTCGTCCGCTTGGAACGTGACCGGGTCGCCCGCTTGGAGTATCTCGCGCTTGCACGCCAAACCCATTATGCCGAACTCGTACGACGGACCGCCCTCCACTTGTATTAGACCTGTAAAGTATCATGGACTAGAATCTAGAAACCCGCGAATTCATAATAAGCAGATATCTGTATGCCAATTTTATTTGAATCTGTTTAGCATGAAAGACAGTCAAAACCTATACACAAAAACTTTCGTATTTATAATATTAGTGTGATTTTATTTAACACAACACACACAACTTAGAAGTGAGATGTAATAGATATGAATTTAACGACACAAAACTAATTTCCATGATCCCTATTTAAAATATTGTTGGTGCACAACTTCTTTACTCACTGTCTATACAGGAATACTTTTTCATCGGTACAATAAATTTTACCACGTCATTGGTATCGATAATAGAGTACATTTCTCAAATAAAAAAAAATATTTTTTTTTTCATTTCAATTATTTTATCCTTTATCCAATCTAATACCGCATGTGCGTACTAACTACAAGGCGTCAACGGGTGCGGTATGAGGTAGGGGGCGGCGAGGTGGGGTAAGCGATCGGCCGGGCGGCGCACGAGTTGGCAACAAAGCATCGATAGATGCGTAACGTATCCACATTTTGTATTAGTTTAGCGGATAAGTTCGGGGATTGATAATTTTGTTTTTTTGTTTCAAAGGGGTAGTAACAAAAATCGCTAGTATTTTTTATTTTTGACAACTATTACGTATGTTGATTTATTGTACTCGTGAAAAAATAACCCTGTATAATCAGGAAACAACCTATTATGCTCGACAATCACCTCAGGTTTGCTGAACCTTCCCCCTCAGGTGTGCTCAACCTTTCAGCTCAGGTGTGCTTAACCTTTTACTGCAGAGTTCAGATGTGCTCAACCTTTCACCACAGGTGTGCTCAACCTTTTACCTTAGGTGTGCTCAACCTTTCACCACGGTAGGTGTGCTCAACCTTTTACCTCAGGTGTACAGGTACGCTCAACCTTTTCACTTAGGTGTGCTCAACCTTTCACATCAAGTGTGCACAACCTTTCACCTCAGGTGTCAACTCACCGCTATACTGTTGTTGATCCGGGTTCAAGGCGCGGAGAGGCCTAGTTACCACGCCCGTTAGTTGCGGGTCTCGCGGCGCAGCAAGGGGTACGGTGCCGCGAGCTAGAGGCCTGACCGCCTCTGCGCTTGCGCAGCCGCCGCCGCCGCCACGACCAACCGTGTATTCAACTTCGCCCCCGATCTCCAGATTCTCGGGACTACCTTCCAGATTGCTGTAACAATGTGGCCTTAATGTAAATCCCAAATCACGTACGTACTAGCGTCGCTCAAACGCCTGAGAAACGCGCACGCCAAATGTGGTCCCCACCCCATTGTGGTGGCCTAATGAGAGAGAAACCTATTAGCAAGCTGGAGAGATTAATTTGTGTGAACAAATAACACATAATATGAAAGCGCAAATAATAATTACTAAATAATGTCCAATTTTGTGATTTTAGATTTCGCTATTTACTCAGCCCAGACTCCAGACGCCCGCCCGTAGTTAGATTCTAGGATGGCGCAGTCGGATTCTAGGATGAAAATAAGGCTGAACATTGGGCCTACCTAACGATGTAAGTAAACGTCTTAATTATGTTCTAACTCCTAACCTTATGAAGGAAGCTTCTGTGAGTTCTATAATTTTAGGAAAAAGTTAACTTTTCATTAAACTAAAAAACCTCAATAAATTTGGGAATATTATCTTTTTATAAAAAAAAATATTGTTATTCCAATGTTTTGCTAAAACTCGAGAACGGCTAGACCGATTTAGATAATTTTGATCTTGAAATAATTAAATTGAAATAAAAAAGCTAGTTATTATATAAAGGCATATATGACATAAAAATACAAATAATTGCTACATAATTTTATTAAAATATTACATTCATTAAATTTATTTAACTGAGATATTCGAAACTAGTTAACTACCTACTATTTACTTTTCACTATATTCTTACCCAGGATCTTATTACTATAGCAATAACGTTCAAAAGTGGTACAACGGGTTTATCGTGGACTGAAACATACCGGTCGACCTTTTAGGTATTGTCCTCTTTCTTTATTTTAGTTAATAGGAAATTACTTAGTTTGTCATATTATTATGTTATCTGTTTTAATATAATTTTTATGTTTATTAGATTAATAAATAAAACTTAAATTTTTCGTATAAATCTGTATTTAAATTTTTCCATACACAAGCTGAAAAATTGATAATAATTAATTATGACATTCAAATCCAAAACAGGGATGTTTGCCCTAGAATTTTTTGTATTTACATCATTGTTTATTCTTGTAGCTTTTGTAAGTCCGTATTGGTTGGTAACTGACGGAAAACTTAGAAATCCTAAGTTTTTAAAAATTGGTAAGTGTTACGTTTTCATCTTATAACTTCTAACTAATTTACACTTAGTGATTGAAAGCACTAGCTATAATCAGTTTTGTTGTCTGTTTATCTTCATGTCGCGGCCCTGAGCAACTTTCTGTAGTTTATAAATTACCAATTTGGCAAACTTCAAAAATGAGGAGGTAATCAATTTGGCTCCATGTTTATATAATATTATTATTACTCCAGTAATAAATTAAGAGCTCCGTAGCCTAGTGGGTAGACCGTTTGGTTCGCACTCGAGAGAGTGCAGGTTCGAATCCCAGGTTGTGGCGTGTACTAATGAGACTTTTTCAGATCTCAAGTACATTATACGGACGCTCTAACGGTGAAGGAAAACATCGTGAGGAAACCCGCACATGGTTGGCCCCAGACGTATTGACTAGTTCATTCCTCTGGACTAGGCTGACTATGTTGTGAGAATGCCGTATGTGCTTGGGCAACCATACGACATTTAAAAACCAACTGTCCCAGGCACTACAGTATTTCAAGAGTGGTTACTTCGCTCGAAGAATACTGTATAAATCATCCATTAACGGATGCAAAGGCCTAAGATTATTAGAGAGAGTAATAAATTAATTTTGTTAATTATTTTATAAAACTTGTAGGTAGGTACCTAAATCAAGATATCATTTCAAGCAGGATGAAACTGAAAACTTCCGTTCGATTCGGAACGTAATTTCACGGGATGAGATGAAACAGGAAGATTGCAATTTCCTTCACGTAATAGAAATGGGTGTTGGCTCGAGTTTGGCATTGGTAATTCATTCATTATATTCGATACTACCTTTTTTTTTTGTTTCCGGGGGGGAAAATGCATTACGCATACCACCCAGGCGCAGGGGGCACCCGAGTGGTGATGTGGGACTCCCGTATAGGCTAATGAGACCCACGGTATACCCACTAAAAACCACCCCCCACCTTCCTCCTCGCCGCCCAGTGAAGGGGCCACGGGAACGGTAAACACATCCGCGATCCCGCCGCGCCGGCGGCAGCCGCACACATGCGGCTCCATCCACGGCCCGAAGGCCCCAGGCGCACCAGATGGTAGGGTGCGCCTCCCTCCCCGGCCTCCACTAATACTGTAGCAGACTCCCCCCGAGTCTGCCACTAGGAGGCCACGGATACCAGCCACCAATATTCGATACTACCTGTCCTAACACACGTTATTCTGCCCTAACTATGAACCTCACCGTTTACACCTTCCCTGCACTTCTAAGAGTTTTTAGTATAACCTATTAGCGTGGAAGCTTACAAGTTTATATATTCTTTAGTTTAGAAATGCCAGTAAAAAACTAAGTCGCTCAGTTCCCTATTCGCTTATATATTTTTAACTAAGCAACGGATTTTAATGCAGTTTACAGCAATGGATAGTGAATCAAGAAGAATCTTTACGTGTATGTAATACGTAACACCACAGAGCCTACTACCATACCAAATTTCATCAAAATCCATTCAGTAGTTTTTGCTTGAAAGAGGAACAAACATCCATCCATACACCTATCCATCCATTAATCCTCACAAACTTTCAAATTTATAATATTAGTAGGATAGTAGTCAACCTAGGTGTTGCATGTTGTGTACATTATAACTCCAGTAGTTTGTTTTGTTTGGTTAACCCGTCGGTGAAATTATGAAAAAAAAATTATACTTTGAATTAACTATAGTCTTGGCCATTTTTAAGGGGTTGCCTAATTAAATTATGTTCAGAAACTTATTTTATTTGATAAAATATCACTTTCATCTGGTTAACACAACAGTGAAGGTCGACCTTAGTTCGTATCTTAGACCATCTGTATTCGGCTAATTTAATGGGGTTAATTTTAATTACAGCAAGGCGAGCCTTTCGGCGTTTTTTTTTCTTCTAATAAACCTTTTCTATACTAGGATTACTAACTAGGTCATAATTTGAACTTTTTAATGCAGGTTGCATGACGTTTTAACTGAAATAAGTAAAAAAGCTTTATACGCTATAACAATAGGAATAAAAGTTATGTTAAAATAAAATAAAAAATATTGGTAACCTGGAAACAAGTAAGTCAATGTTAGACATTGGACTGACGCCAGCGGACTAATGAAACAGACATCAATTTGAGGTTATTATTAAACAAGCTAAATTTTTATAAATTAAAGTTAGAAATGTATAAATAACAATAAAACACAGGTTTATAATAAAATAACAATTTTTACTGGAGATGCACGTGTTTTCACGACAAACTTAACTCTTAGTTCTGGCACAGTAATGGTATCTACAGACACGAATTTGGTACGGAGCGTACAGTGGATTTGGTCCGTAGAGCAGTCCGATGCGGACTCAATTAGTAATTATTATTAATTGAGTCCGCATCGGATTTGGTACGCTCCGTACCGATTCGGTACGTGCGTAGAGTCCGGCGTTTGGGGCGGACAACGATCTCAGTGTTGCCACCTTAGAAATTTCCCCCCCAAAATTAGGGAAAAATATCTACGGGGGTTTTTCTAGAACACTGTACTTTTTCGAGATAAAAAGTAGCCTATGTTTTAATCCAGAGTCTAAACAGTTCAGTAGTTTTTACGTGAAAGAGTAGCAACTATCTATCCATCCATCCGTACATCCATTCATCCTCACAAACTTTCACATCTATAATATTAGTAGGAGCCCGGGATATGAAAATTTATAGGGAGTATAATTAGACTGAGACACGTTAGTTTTATGTTATTTTATTATATATTTTATGCGTAAAAGTACAACTCTTTAAGATTCATTTGCAAAAAAAAATCTCGTAAAAGTCTTCTCCTTTTTTTTAGAAATTTTTTAAGTTGGTCAGGTCGAAAGTTCTCAAAAATTCATAAAAAAAATTATAACTCGTAAACTATAAAAATTCGCGGAACATACATGGGGATGATTCGGATACCCCACGACACGAGGGATCAAATTTTTTTTGACGTCAATCTCCCGGCCACCCTGTATAAGCGACCCACTCCAGCTTCGCACGGGTGTTATATGTATTACATACACGTAAAGGTTCTTCTTGATTCACTATCCATTGCTGTAAACTGCATTAAAATGTATGTTTTAATCCAGAGATTAAAACATACTACTTTTTATCCCGGAAAAGTAGTGTTCCCGCGGCACTCGATAGTATATTTACGCGGGCGGAGCCGCGAGCAACAGATAGTTTCTTATAAAGTCGTGTGTTTTATCAGTACTGTCATCCTCGTCAGTCCGCTGGCAGTCAAATTCAGTAAAACCGACATATTTCAATTAAAATGTAGTTATTACTATTATGTGAGAATGGTTGTTACGCAACTTTAAATCGATATAGATCCTAAACGGTCAGTCTAATCGAAAAATGTTGAGAGAAATCTAAAAATGATTTTCAAATACCGTATTCAACGATACCCCACTTGATATAATTTGTTGACTTTCATTTTTTCATTTTCACGATATGGCGTCCAGTAGTCGCCATATTGAATTTTCACTAACGTCATGTCTTTAGTGACACTCGCCGGACTAAAAGGAAGCGATTGACGTGTGAATCATAAAAATCGGCCCGGGCGTTTGGTCTGTATAGTGCTTCAAAGGAACATACATACATATATACATAGGCTGATAAACACATTACCACTCCTTTGCGTTGAGTAGTCGGGTAAAAAGACAACATGATTACTAGAAAGGAAGATCTACTAAATTGATCAAGCTAGTAGATCGCATTGATAAAGCCATTGAGGATAAGAAGAAGAATATTGAAGACGCATTCGGCAAAAACTCAACCTGATCTATTACCCTGATAGCCTGGCTTCAAGAATTACAAGTGTATCAAAGCTATGCTAAACAACAGAGTAGCGTCATCAACTATCATGGGCTTGACGCTCAGGAGCAGGTTCACCCAAGGATGCCCACAGGGAGGGATGGGGTACTGTCGCCGCTGGAGTGATCCCTGGTAGTGAATGGACTGCTAAAAAAACTGAACAATAGAAGGTTCTATGCTCAAGGATACGCTGACGATCTAATAATAATAATAGCTCCGCATACCGATTTCGGTGATGGTGGCCGGTTTCATTGAAACCAGGCCAACAGTTATTATTATAGTGCCTTAGTATATGTGCAGTACACAAGAGCCACAAAAACACTCTCTCTTCCTTACTCTCGTAATCCAGTGGGACGGATAACCGATACGACTAGCGAGAGATCAGGCACTGGTCCGACGTTTTTACATGCCCATCCGACGCACGAATCACCTTTCTTGTCAGACAATCAGGTGATCAGCCTGCAATGGCAACAAAACTTAAAAACAACTCGACCCACGACCTCCGAGTCGAGAGCCCAAGCTCTAATCCGACCTAGCGATTGTAGTGGTGGGCAAATGTGCATGAGTAGTCGCTGGGCTATAAATGAAATCAGGTGCAAAATTGTTGCAAAAGGGTCAAGCTACTAGTCAACGCTAATAAGACAGTATTGATACCTAACACTTGCAAGCGAGGTCAAATATTTTGGAGTGTTCCTTGGAGTGATATTATAGGACTTACTTGTAATACTTACATCGAGGACATTATAAAAAGTGCTAGATGTGCTTTGTGGTCCTGCCCAAGACTTGTCAGCTCTAAATGAGGCCTTCGGTCGAAGGCAATGCTATGCACATATTCTACCTGTTCATATTATGGAGGCTAAGGATATTGTTCTCAGGGCCATGACGGCAGGTAGGATGAAACGGGCATCCACCCTACATGGACAACTGCAACAGTCTATTCTTGAAAGACCTGTGACGGCCATGCTATCTGACGCCATGATCAAGGTGCATAGCTTCTAGAAGCTATATCCAGTTTTCATAACTGACTGGAGTTCTGGGAGGACTGGGTTCCAATTAATTTTCACCTTAAGGACATAATTTGGTTTACGATAGATCTAGGAAAGACAACCGGGATGGCGCTGGACTACGGGGGCATGGCCACCTACAGGCAGATATGCTTGTTTGGGAGATTTTCCACCGTGTTTCAGGCTGAGATCTCCGCTAGTATTGGTTGTTCACTAGAGAGCCTAAGAAGTCAGTTATAAAACTGGCTTTGACGTCAGTTCTTGAAAATGTGGACGTTTATAAAACGAAAATAAAATAAGATTACAGTGATTACGTGATCTTTGTAATCAAATCACAGTTAACTGCCAATTCCAAAATAGTTCCTAATTTGAAATTGTATTATTACGTTACGTGTCTTTCTCATCACTATAAAGTGTAATAAATTGTATGTAACCCAATAAAAAAAAGTATTTTTACACAGAATGAACTACACTTTTTTTACTAACAAGTACAAACCCTTTCAAGGTCACGCCGCCGACGCCGCCGACCTACCACCCATCGGCGCTCATATCTAGTCCCAGATAATCGCGTGCCATCAGACGTTCCATCTCACCTTTTGAAATACTATGAAAAAACTCAAATATCTAAAAGGAACTGAAAATATGATAAAACTATCAGTAACCCGCAACTGGGGATGTAAAGAACTAAAGGTAACGGAACCCTATTTTTTAATCCGAACCCTAAAAGCCTTAGTTACTTCTTATAACACTTACTTGCACCTTATAACAGCCTCCGTGGTCTAGTTGTTAGAGCATTGGCTCTCGACTCAGAGGTCGTGGGTTCGATTCCCGCATTGGAACAACAAAAAACGTTGTTTCCAAGTTTGGTTAGGACAATGCAGGCTGATCACCTGATTGTCTGACAAGAAAGATGATCCATGCGTCGGATGGACATGTAAAAAGTTGGTCCTGTGCCTGATCTCTCGGCAGTCGTGTCGGTTATCCGTCCCACTGGATTACGAGTAAAGAAAGCTAGTCGAATGCTCTTGTGTACTGCGCACATACTTGGGCACTATAAAATTACTCCTGCGTAACTGGCCTGGTTTCAATAAAACCGGCCACCGTCACCAAAATCGGTGTGGGGAGTTATTATTATAACATCACCTATCTGCCAGTGAAAGTCCCATGAAAATCTGTACAGACAGACAAACGGACTGACAAAACTTGATTTTTCATAATTATTAGTACCATAAATAACAGTTGATTTAAAATTACAAATAGACACATATTTTTCATCATTTAAAATGCCATCCAATCAGTCATAACGTTTATCATAACGGCTATTAAAATAATTATATTCGAACACGAACTCTCTCTCTGGAGAACTTAATACTCGGTTGATTTATTTATTTGTTACAGGGTGAACATCGAGGGCATTTATTTGCGATATTTATATTTTATACGATTTTAATTATAACTGAAACTGCAGATCAGTCAGTTTAAAACAAATGTGGCCAAAATATTATATATATATATATATATATTATGTCACCGTAAAATTGTAAAAACCGTTAGATTGTAAAATAACTATCGAAATAGTAAAATATGACGAAAGATTAAAAGCTATATATTTATAATCTAAGAAAAATATTGTGTGAAATTATAGGCAGCATATTCGCGTCGGAACTCTATCAACATTTTACAATTTCACTAGTTTTATTACAATCTAACGGGTGACATATACAGACGAACGTCTGACCGCCTCTTTTTTTGGAAGTCGGTTAAAAAAACTCGCCTTTTTTTAACCGACTACGGCGAAGCTAAAAGGAAGAGTAATGATGTATGTATGTATGTATGTTTGTTCCACTGCACCGTAGCGACTAAACTACTGATCCGATTTAATGAGGTGTCAATTTTTTATATGATATTTCGTTGTAAATAGCCCAGGTAACATAGAATATTTTAAAAATCACTATTGGATTAGTACTATATGTATATTATTAATTCAACACTCTTTCACATTTATAATATCAATACAAAGTATTCACTTTGCTTTCAATCATATCAAGGAACATGACAAAGTTAAAAGACATATATAAAAACATTTAAGCGCACGATACTTATTTAAATTATATATTTTTATAGATAATAACTAGCAAGCATAATAAAAACTCTTTTGTAAAATAAAATCATGGATTCTCATTACAAATCACAATCTGCTAAAAACAATAATTATAACCCTCGCACTTGTAAAATTATAATAAAATAATTGTATTATTTTAAGGTCCAAACCAAATGAGTAAAAGTTACACATTAATTTATGCGATCTTGTATTCAGCGGGCAACATCTAGTATTAAAAAGTATAGGACTACTACTGTATACTGGTATTTAAAAATAAACTATTATTTATATTGTTTGTTTGGCAATAAAAAGCGCATAGCAATTTAGTTAAGGTTTAAGAATATGAATAAGCTTTTAATGTACTTATGTCGCTTAGTTTAAGCTATTATCAATTTTAAGAGCTTTCTTTAATGACATTTAAGGATTGGCCTTTAATCATTTTTTTTATACTTATTTATTATGATATTTAATTTACATGGTTGATCTAAGCTTAGAAATATTAATGAAATAAGCTGTGCCAAGACGAATCATAACACTTCTATTAAATTCAAATACTTATTCGCAGCATATCAAATTCATTCGCTTTAACATAATACGAAATTGCAAAGCTGTGTAATGATGTATGCACTAGTTTTTATTATTGGCAAGTAAAATTTTAACACAATTATTTACTAGGATGATGAATAATTTAAATTATTGTATTTATGTATTTACGTTAAATTTTAAAAAATCTACACAAGACACAATTCGCAAGCAAGTATATATTGTCTAAATAAAAAATAAGTTTTAAATTTTATATAATACTAGCTGTTGCCCGCGGCTCCGCCCGCGTAAATATAGTTTTTCGTGGTCGGGGATATGTGACTGATGCAAAAAATTGATAAAAAACAATCCTTGATGCAGATTATAATATATCATGCTAAAATTTCAGCTCGGTTGCAGAACTTAGTTACCACGTACACAAACCAACATAACATTTTTATATATATATATAGATAAATAAACGAATAAATCAAAAAACATTAATCGCAGAAAATTCGCATGGCAACATGAGATAAAGGTGCAAAAAAAATACTTTACTCCAGAAACAAAACAGTTTTTGCAATAAAACAATAAAAAAACAAACATTGATGATACAGAATAACAAAAGTAAAACATCAAATTAGAATAATGAGCCATTGATATTATAAATGCGAATTTATTTATTTAATTTAATTATATTTATTTAATTTTTTTATATATTAAAACAAAGGATTCGCATCCCAACTTAAGGAGGAAAATATCGCACGTCATTGAAATAAAAACGAAATATATAGTTTTTTTAATGAATTATGTGCATATTAAGTCATAGCCAAAGAATATTCAACTATAAGACATATTTTAAAATTGGTTAAGTTGCTATCTTCCGTGGACTACAGTCACTTGCAGTCGGTACCCGCATTGGCGCCATTTTAGACAGCAGATCGAAAACACAACCTTGAAACTTCAAAGATCATAGTCATATAAAAATTATCTTTTTTTAACGAAATCGAAAACTTCTCGATTGAAATGAACCAGGAAACGAGCAGACGGATCGCCTGATGGTAAGCGATTACCGCCGCCCATGGACACTCGCAACACTAGAGGAGTTACACTTGTAACTGCTTGTAACACAACGCAAGCGTTATTTCACGCCGGTTTTCTGTGAGGCTGTGGTATTTACCCGGTCGAGCCGGCCCATACATAGAGAAGCACGGCTCTCCCAAATTTAAGCGACCAGTTGATACTGTCCTCGTTTTGGAATTTGGTTAAAATAACTACAAAACCGTACACTCTATGTCTTGCAACCGTCTATGGGCTTACCATTATAACTTCTGCCCAGTGCCGATACGCGTAACCCTTAATGAGTAAAATATTTACACCACGGAGACGCTAATCCATGTTGCTGTCTTTGTCTATCAAGGGGCTTTTCCAACAGATCAGACAAGACGGCGACATGGATTAGCGTATGAGTGGCGTCAATATTTTTACTAATAAAGGGTCACACGTATCGGGCATCATGACATAGCAATATGTCATTTCTTGCATTAATACTAAGAGCGAGAGAAATATTAACCCAGATGGCCTATGTAAGTGGGCAAAAGATTTAAGGCCGGCAACACATCTGAGTTCCGGATATTTCAGGCGGTAATCGCCTACCATGTAACCACATGTCATCATCATTACCTGAAGTGAAAGAAGACTTCTTTTGTGTGGTCCGCTGTCTCTATGAAGCCGAAACTCTCCTTCAACGCCGCTATGAAGCCGCGCGCGCGACCCGGCGCCGCCCCGTTGTTGGTAGTCGTTGCATTCTGTAGCTGCACCACGCACGCTATTGGCTCCTTTGTACGTTTCACCTGTGGGTATGAACATGTTAGTTTTTTTTATAATATGTAAATGAGTAGAGCTCTGAACAATTACAAAAGGAATAGTATACTAAAAATCTATATTTTCAAAGATATTGTGGATTGTTTGAAGTACTTTTGTGAGTCTTGTAACGCCCTGTACAAAAGTCGTACAAGTAGATGACGTCACACGCTACTAATGTTGGTACGATGTAATGTATGGCCATAATAACCATATGCACGACACTTCTGATATCTCCGAAGTTTGCGCGTTTATGTTCGTAATACCGATTACGTTATTATGAACATAAAACGCGCGCCTATTATGTACTTTTCGAAAAGCCAATAAAATAAATTATGCATCTTCTCTATTATGTAGGTTTTTTACGCTAATGTTAAAAAATATTTCAACATTTACTTCGAAATGCATATAATTTTAAAACTACACATAAAATCTTAATTATTTGAAAAAAATTTACAAGTAAGAAAATATCTACCCCTGTACTAATAAACGCTGTATAAGCTTTGAATAGTTATACCTCAGATCAAATAAAAAGAATAGATGGACTTCTATGAACAACATAGTGAAGCCGGTTTTTTATGCATTGTGTGCGTGAGCCGGTGTTGCCATACTAAATTTTCATTACCCTAGATATGTTGGCTAAACTTTCGAATAACATCCCACATTTGTACTATTAATTGGTTTATGGTAATTTTACCGCTTAAAGTTCTTTTATTGTAGCAGTAATTTCGCAAGTTTTCAAAATTATAAGATCCGTAGTTTTCGAGATAACAATATAATAAAATTTCGAAAATTGTATAGGAATTCGGCCATGTTAACGTTTCTGTGACATTTATGTTTCGTATTCCATAGCTTTATATCAAAAAAACTTTGCAGAGCTCTATTTTACGTAAAAGTTGTAACACGGCCTCACAAAAACCTGGCGCGAAATAACGTTGTCACAACTCTCCCCAACTATGGAATTCTAAAAATACCCATTTTTAGAATTCCATAGTTCCAGATTAAAACATTTTTATTGCGTTCAAAACGTCTTTAAATGTGAAAAAAAAAAACAGATAGTGATAATTCTGTTTATTATTTATTTATAAATAATTTTAGATAAAGGATAGGTAAAGATGAAAAGTTTCGATTTAGGTGTACCAATACATAATATTATGGTAATAGGGTAGTTAATATACGGTCACCGACAAGTCAGTGTACCACTTGCCTAATTATTTTTTTTTGGTAGCATAATACGCTTGTTATTTCAGGAAAAATCTAAATCATTATAATTATGTGTCCATATAAATTTCAAGGAGTTCCCTCGATTCCTCATGGATCCCCCATCATCAAGTTTCCACTTTAGTGACTAAAAGACCAATTTCGAATAACATCCCACATTTGTACTATTAATTGGTTTATGGTAATTTTACCGCTTAAAGTTCTTTTATTGTAGCAGTAATTTCGCAAGTTTTCAAAATTATAAGATCCGTAGTTTTCGAGATAACAATATAATAAAATTTCGAAAATTGTATAGGAATTCGGCCATGTTAACGTTTCTGTGACATTTATGTTTCGTATTCCATAGCTTTATATCAAAAAAACTTTGCAGAGCTCTATTTTACGTAAAAGTTGTAACATGGCCTCACAAAAACCTGGCGCGAAATAACGTTGTCACAACTCTCCCCAACTATGGAATTCTAAAAATACCCATTTTTAGAATTCCATAGTTCCAGATTAAAACATTTTTATTGCGTTCAAAACGTCTTTAAATGTGAAAAAAAAAAACAGATAGTGATAATTCTGTTTATTATTTATTTATAAATAAATTTAGATAAAGGATAGGTAAAGATGAAAAGTTTCGATTTAGGTGTACCAATACATAATATTATGGTAATAGGGTAGTTAATATACGGTCACCGACAAGTCAGTGTACCACTTGCCTAATTATTTTTTTTTTTTGGTAGCATGATACGCTTGTTATTTCAGGAAAAATCTAAATCATTATAATTATGTGTCCATATAAATTTCAAGGAGTTCCCTCGATTCCTCATGGATCCCCCATCATCAAGTTTCCACTTTAGTGACTAAAAGACCAATTTCGAATTTATACCCTTTACAACAATAAAATAATTTTGCAAATAGGTCCATAAACGACATAGTAATATTCAAAGAGTGTTGGTGTAAAATACTATAAGAAGTACATTTTATATCATCAAAATGTGATGATGTATAGTGTGATTGTGGTGGTGATGATAATGATTACTTTGATTGACATGGTGGCATATGCTTGCAGTTATTTAAATAACGCCAAAATCCCCTAACATGTATCTATAAGGAGTCAGGAGTTCTGTTCTGCACTTTTGGATCCAGAGTATAACTTGGAGCAAAATATTACTTTTTGGTAGCTTATATGCTTGGACTACTTCAGAAAAAGTCAAAATCACCATATATTTCCATAAAAATTTCGAGGAGTTCTCTCGATTCCTCATGGATCCCATCATCACGTCACCACTTTTTGAAAACCAGACCAACTTGGGATTATACTTTTTATATATAAAAAAAAGAATTTTGAAAATCGGTCCACAGACGGCGGAATTATCGTTCCCGATATTTTCCGTATACCGAATATAGGGGCATTTACCTTAAATTGCTTCAAACTTCAAAACTTCCTAATTAAAAAATAAAAACACAGTCTGACTCTCTACTTCATAATTTTGTTAAGAATTTGCCTACAAATTACTAACCTTATTTTAGGCTATTGAGAATATGAAATCCTGGCAACACTCTCTCGATCTGCCATTATGAAATTGTCATTATTTGTTTCGAGTAACCTCAAAATTGTGATAAATTATTTTAAACAAACTACAGTTTTGTGTGTACTTACTTATGAAATGTTATTTCCTGACACTTTTTGTTCGCCTTCGTACAGTTTTTACACCACTTAATAGCGCAGGACGACATTTTTGTGGCAAAATCACTGCACGACGACTCGTTCGATACTGACGAAAAGTAGCGTACTTTTTTTGCATAAGTGTGCGTGACCGCGTGTGTTTACACAAAGTAGCGTAGTTTTTGAGGCTTCAGTTGAAACAAGCGCCATGCGCAATCTAGTTTTTTATTTGATCTGAGAGTTATACAGTGTTTTGTTCACGTCGCACAAGTGACATGTTAATTTCCACAGAAGAAGACAAAACACTCAAAGCTTATACAGCGTTTATTAGTAAGGGATCTAATGTTTATCCTGTGTACATGATTTGGCCCGAATGGGTCACCTAGAGCAAGGCCTTACAGAAAATCGGTAGGAATTATGTCAAGTGTACAGGAGGGGCGGAGAAGTTGGGACTTGAGCCGGCAGAGCACAAACCGTATATCAAAAGTCAATATTTTCAAAGGTACAGCGATTTGTATACAACATTTCGCGAGTCTTTATACCAAAAAAAATTTATTTTTTTGCGAAATTGGTAAACAAAACCTACATCATTAGTTTACTCACATCATAATATACAAAAACATTAATTATTATGGTAAGTATGAACTTAAACGCACAAATATCGGAGATATTTACAAATATATTCCTGCGGCCATATACTTCATATACTATAACCTACAAGTGACGTCATTTGTAGGTTGACTTTAGTATGGAGCGTTTTTAGGAGGCTCGCGAATTTTTTTATAAAAATCGCTGTACCTTTGAAAATATTGACTTTTGATATACGGTTTCTTCTGAGAAGTTACTCATATTTAAGAGTACTATTCATTTATGCAATAAAAAAAATTAGTCCGATTGCCTATTGTAACTTGTAGGTATCCATGGGTGTTAGCTGTCGCTTACCATCAAGCAATCTATTGACTGCTCGTCTTATAAACCTCAATTCTCGTATTTAAAGTAGACTTTCATTTTACTTTTACTGTATTATAATTTATAAGGGCCACCTAGCACTTACGATTTTTAGTCGTCCGACAGTTTGATCGTTATGAGAATCAGAATGGGGATGTAAATTGAAAATTGAAATAAAATAAAAATAAATATAAATAATATAAATAAAATAATAATAATATAAATAAAATAAAAAATACATCTAACTCGTAATATAAAAAATACGACTAAAAATCTTAAGTGCACGGTGGCTCTAAGTGAAGCTACTTGTGAGTTGTAATCATAAATTTATTTTAGACCAATCAGAATGTGTTTTAGGTTGGTTTAATACGAGAATACCGGTTTGGCAGTTTAAGTGTATCGGGACTTGATTGTAACTGTAGATATTATTGCAGGTTTTATTTAGCAGAATTGACCCCCTGATCACACAACATTAGTGTCGCATTGGAGTTACTTAACCCTTAACTGTAGTCGTGGGTCCAGTGGACCCATGTTTAATCTTTGAACGCGTGTAAAAAACAAAGCGTGTGCCTCAGCGTCTCCCAGTCCTAGGTACCTTCCGACAGTACGCCAGAGCGCGTTGAGAGGAACGGACGTGCTTCGCTCACTACTACAAAGGTAGTAGCGAGTATTGGTGTGCATGTGGGTCCCACGGACCCACCACTATAGTTGCGTAACTTTTTTTAGTTTTTGTTCATTATTAATTTTATTTATTTTTTATTTATTTGTGATGGCAAACCGAAGAAATATTTCTGCAGATAGAGTTGATATAATAGAGCACTGGTTAAACGAACCAGACAGTGATGAAGATGAAATCGGTAGAAATTCACCCACATCTCGAAATAATGCTCTCACCGCCCACTCAGAAAATGACGAGTGATCATGACTCAAACTCCGAATTGTCTGAAAGTGAAGACACTTACCAAGATGAAGAAGTGGATATACAGACCAGTTCTACTGGATGTTTTTACGGAAAAACGGTATGCAATTCATACATATAACTTGATCATCAGTTTACGATGTCAAAAATTTTTTGGAAGAAGTTTTTTTGTTTTTGTTTTAACTCTTTTAAAAAGTATTATTTTTTGTACATAAAACAAGTTGCAGTTATTTTTTTGTTGCGTTTTTAAATTTTATATGATATTTTATAACTAAATAACGACTGATTAAAAGAAGTGTCATTATAGATAAGAATAATAGTTTATATTGTTGATTTTGTTTAACATTACGTTTGTTAATGTTAAAATGTAAAGTTTAATAAAAATAAAAACTTAAAACGGAAATGCATTTTTATTTTATTTTAAATCAAAAATAGGCGGGTCCCGTGGACCCACGACTATATAAGTGTTACTATTTTTCACCACTACAGTTAAGGGTTAAAATGGAGTAAAAGTTTGCTAGTGTATACTACAAAGTGTACATAACTAAACACTCTTTACTATCATAAAGATCATCTTTCTTGTCAGACATTCAGGCGATCAGACTGCATTGTCCTAACAAAACTTGTAAACAACATTTTTTGTTTTTCCAACGAGGGAATCGAACCCACGACCTCCCAAGTCGAGAGCCGAGCTCTAAACCACTGGACCACGGAGGCAGTTATCGCTCAGTATAAAGTAAGCAGCGACTAAAGTTCCGGATGACCACTTATAAGAACATTGTGAAACAGCCCAAAGTCAATAAAATCAACCAATGTTTTAAAATAATGTAACTTTACCAATTACCAGTTACATAACATAACTATTTCGTTCCGTCTTATATTGCTACTACAATACATGTCTCAATCTTACCTGATACAAATCGAAAATGACTTTATCGCCAACCCTATACTGAGTTTTCTCGCATTTCTTCATCGGAATTGTCTTCTTCACGTTATTAATGGTAGTTGTAACGGTAGGGTTGTCACCGATCGCCGCTATGACTCCCCTCACGCCTCGCTCTATGAGGGTCTCGAACTGGACCGTGCCGGGAGTCAAATGTTGTATGCGGGTGGCCGCCTGTCTCGTGTTACTGAACGTGGCCGCTGGCTCCACCGTGAATTCCACCTGCAAAATAAGTTGCTAGTGCCATTAATTTAGCAAAATAAGCAATATAGTAAATGATGTATATTTTATCACTAAACATTATTTGAAACCACTTTAACCAACACTCTACTATATGTGTGATTTTTATAAAATATCATCAATAAAATAGCAAATTTTTCACGTTTAACCACGTGATTAAAAACGCCCAGTCATCAGATTATTTTAATTCTTCTTCTTTTTTTAAAAATTGGCTTCCTTAATCCCATCATTACCGTCAATTGTCAGTCGAATTTTAGTGCAAGTTTTGTGCGGAATATCAGCATTTCTCTTCGATAATATATAAGGCATTTTAAAATCTATACTAATATTATAAAGCTGAAGAGTTTGTTTGTTTGTTTGTTTGTTTGTTTGAACGCGCTAATCTCAGGAACTACTGGTACGAATTGAAAAATTCTTTTTGTGTTGGATAGTCCACTTATCGAGGAAGGCTTTAGGCTATATAGCATCATGCTAAACTCAATACGAGCGGAGTACCAATCAAGAATGTTACAAAATCGGGGGTCTTTTTTTCCTTTTGAGAGCTTTCCCTACGTACGCTGCGGAAACGGTTAAAGTTTCGCTAAAATGATGTATAGCAGAATTGTTCCCCTTTAAAAGTTCTAAAAAAAAGTCCGCGACAGTATATGTCTATCTTTTAAGGTTGGCTCACTATAACCTTTTTATACTTACCAAATTTGTTCTAAAAGTAAGCATTATTTGTGAAGGTGTTTTCATAAAGATTATATTAATCCTTATCCAAGTAAATACGTTATTCATTACAAGCATTTAATTTAGAAGAAATTTGCCGTTTACATCATTTGATTTCAATGAGTATTTTAGAAGATATCGCAGTAATAAAATAATCATGCGCGCTATAGTAAGGCGCGCGGAGCGGGCGGGCAGTCGTGAGGTGGAAGCGCTTCTTCTACGTAAATGAAGTCGCGATATCCCAAAGTAACTATTCCACGCGGACGAAGTCGCGGGGAAAAGCTAGTAGTAGATAAAATTGCCAAAGTTAAATTTCCAAGCATTCTAGGATTTTGGCTTTATTTAAACTTTTTATGCTGTTTAGCAAGGAAACGAAAGAAATTCACAAGGAATGGTCCAGATTGCAAGTGTAATTTTGTTATTATGAACAATATGACATATTTTAAAAAACTTGGAAACTACCCAATTTAACATCATTGGACCTCAAATTTATTGTATTAATACGTGAAACAAAAACTTTCAGTACAGTTTTATGGGGAATTGTGCGAACGAAGGAATATACTTGTCACATTAGGTTTATATGGAGGAAGGTGTGCAAAAAACTAATAATTATAAAATAAATAATAAGAATAAAATTAATATAAATAACAACAATACACACTACAGACTATTAACACACACTACCGTGCGTTTGATAGATACAATTTTGTTACACGTTGACGTTTGTCATTCTGTCACAACATTTACATTTTTTTCTAATATATAAGAGGCAAAAGAACCCTTGTTCTAACTTAAAAAGAGTACGATATTTAGATTTTGAGGGAATTTCGGCCACAGGGCGACCCTTAGTTTCATTTTGGTAATTTTGCAAGTGACATATGCCCATTTGCACTAAACTTAAGGATCGCCTAAGTTGTTTCCTAACTTGTTTAGGCTGCTCCTAGCAAAAAATACTATTGCACTAACCTTAGGCCATTCCTAAGTCCACTTAGGATATTCTTAACTTT
This sequence comes from Glaucopsyche alexis, assembly GCA_905404095.1. NCBI lineage: Eukaryota > Metazoa > Arthropoda > Insecta > Lepidoptera > Lycaenidae > Glaucopsyche > Glaucopsyche alexis. The sequence continues at coordinate 1,774,503 of FR990042.1, forward strand.
ATGAGCCCGATTAGGAAGTGCGTAAGCGTAGGCAACACATAAGTCGGGAGTTTTATGTAGTCCTGTAGATTATTTGTAACTATTGATATAGTTTTATTGATATACTATTGTCAGAGATCTAGCCTTAGATGTATTACAATAAAAAGAGGTATATTCTTTAGCAGATTTTTTATTACAGTGGTTTTAAAAATTCAATGCTTAAAATAGCCAGATCGCAATCACCATTTTTCATAATGAACGATACGCGAGAACTAGAATAACAAGATCACGACCAAACTGTTTCCAAAATTTCGATGAAATAGACTTCTTCAAGCGGTATAGGATGTGCAAAACAATTTTCTTCTCTTTCGTCGAAAATCTTTAATCGTCGTGGCATCGTGAGGAGTTACTTTCGATAGGATGCACGGGCCTTCGTCGCACAACAATCGCACAATACAAAAGAATTATTTCTCTTTATTCGTCGTGGCATCGTGAGAAGTTACTTTCGATAGGATGCACGGGCCTTCGTCGCACAACAATCCCACAAAATTTATTTTTTCCTCCGCCGTAAAGTTTGCGGTTTTTACTTTTTCTTTTAATTTATTTTCCATAATAGGTATATTAATAAAGATTCGAAATCAATTGGAATGTATAATTTTAGTCAACAGTAAACACGTATATATATATCTGTTTATTCTATGAAACACGCACCGAATTTGACAAAATATGACAAGACAATTGACAGCCTTTTGGTGAATTTACGTTACCAAACAAAATAAACCAAGGTCTTATCTTTTGTCACTTTTTAACACACGACAGAATCAATGTAAAGAGAAGGCCAAAATATTTTCTATGGACTACATTACTTAGCCGGTTTATAAAACCATAAACAACCAATCTTCACATTCGTTCAATCATTCACTTAACTAAGCAATGCCTAAGCTACGACCTATATAAGTTATATCTGTTAGTGCAAACAATATGTTTAGCTAGGCTGTTCTTATGTTTAAGTCTATCTTAACTAGGACAAGCCTAACTTACGTTTAGTGCAAATGGGTATAAATCATTTATAATCCAAAAACAAACCATCAAACTGTGGCATATTATAAAACATAAATAGACATTCGCGTTGAGGCCCTTTTAAAATTTAAAACGACTTAATATACGTCGCCTTCGATATCGATCTTATAAATAAATACAATGTTTTTTTCTATAAATGACTTTCGGGACTTAGTCTTTAGAGCAAACATACTTAGCATAAATCATTAATCGTTAAATGGAATAAGTACAACACTATTGATCATTCGTTCGTTCGAAAATTGTTCTTTTAAAAATAATTAAGATGTTTACAATATGAAAACTTAGAGTATATAATGTTGACAAAAGTCAAATACATATAGTACATAGAAGCAGCCTTGCAGGTGGCCATCCTATTCCCAAGGTGTGCGAGCGATATAATAGCACTGCAGTGAGTAATCATCATCACTAACCTCATCACCAACACTCAACTTCTTGCCCAAACGCAGCACCTCAGCGAAGTGAAAGAACATAGTCTGCTCTCGCTCCACACAGCGGATGAATCCAAAACCGTCGCGCAGAGAGCACACCACGCCTTGTTCCCTTCTGTATAATATACACACAAACATGTATATATAACGTTATGTAAAATCAATTTCGGATATATTGGGCATATGATCTACTGCTTAGGTGTAAAGACGTTTAGGCAGAAAACAATATTTAAGGTCTTACGGTATTGTTAAAGTCATTGACCTGACACAGCCGATTGCATTGATGTTACATAGGCAAGTCTTTGCTTTCGTTTTCAAATCAGCTGTTTCTGTGAGGTAAATGACCTCAGCACCTTCAAAAGAGCGGAATGTAATAGGGTATTATCCTATGATGAAAATATACATCAGATTGTTGATATTTTATCGCTAAACATTAATTTAAACCAATTTAACCAACTTCTTACATAAAAATATGTATGATTTTTATAAAATATCAAAAATAAAATTATGAATTTTTCACGTTTGACCACGTGACTAAAAACGCACGAGATTGGAATGTGACGTCATATTCTTGTACTTCTTCTTCTTTTATTCTTCGTCTTCCCGATTTCCATAAAGAACAGCCAGGATCGAATCATTAACGTCATGCGTCAGCGAGTAATAGCCACTTTTTCCGCATTTCAGTGTTCTTTGGTAGGGTCACAAAGATTTTCCCCGGTGTTTTAATAGACGTATTAGTGCATTTTGGCACTACGCACCATTTATAAGGCATTTTTAATAGGCTTAAAACATTTATTTAAAAACGTTAATAGTAGGTATTCTGAGATTTGGCATTTTCAGTGTAATTTGACACTTGACACTTGACAGTTACAATGTTACAAGAATGTGACGTCATGACAATTCATTATAGCGTTTTCGCGCCTATAATATTAATTTAAACTTTTAGGCTAATTTGCAAGAAATAGAAAGAAATTCACAAAGAATGGTTCAAACTGCTAATGTATTTTGGTATTAGGAACAATTTGACATACTTTTCAAAAACTTAGAAAATACCCTATTATATTGATTATAATTTATATTTTAAATTTTTTATATATTTTTCTGCCTAAAGGTCTTTACATAAGCTGCCGATACACAAGCTGTAAATCATAATATGCCCATCTTTGATGGTTCATTAAGCACCAGCATCCAATTGAAAGCGTTGGCCGACAATTCATTGATCTAGAATCGCTAACCCTGAACAACTTGGCGTATTGACTTTTTTGTAGACAAATGAACCTTGCTGTTGACAAATGAACCTTGTTGTAGACAAATGAACCTTTTCGTAGACAAATGAGATTTCCGTAGACAAATGGAGTAACTGCTCACCGTTCCCCGGACACGTTGAATGACTCGTCCAACAGGGATATGTTGGTGGCGCGCTTCAGCTGGTCGCGACGGTCCGTCGCCACTTGGAACTGCACCCAGTCGCCGTGGCGCAGCGTGAACTCGCCACACTGGTCCTTGTCACCGAATGGCACCTATGGACATATAAACAAATCTACTAATTTACAAGGCACTTATACATGTTTTCCGTACACACAGGTGGACAAATAGACCTTTAATTATATTATGTTGTTATTTATGTTTGATATAACACTTGTGAATGCTCTCATACAGTGTGGGTACATGGGAAGTGGCTATTACCATCATGCATTCCATATTCTAATCTTCTGATTAGTTAGCTATAGTCGTTCATAGTCATATAAAAAAACCTAATATATAGTTGCAAAGTGCGCCCTATAGCCCTTAATTGCAGAGTGGTCATGGTTTAAAGTTTGTTGCTTTTTAAAACCTTCACGATACATACTGGATCGTTGCGGCGAATTTTGTAAGGTGGGTAACAACTATAGTCTATAAACTCCTGAGTTTTACTAGTACCTCAACCTCAGAATGATCAGCCGCTCTATATCTTATACGTCCAGGCAGTGGGTCACTCTGAGCCCTAGCAGAGCCCCGCTCGAGGGGCTTCAGCACTTGTCCCCTCCACAGCTCCGGACTCACGTCCTCGAATACTACGGAACCGCTGGGCAGCTTGGTTATGTTGCACGCTACCTCCTTACCCTGGTGTAGAGAAAATTATTAATACAATATTTATAACTCGATCAAAGGACTAGATAGGGACTGCTCAACGTTCCCAGCACAGGTGTAGATAGACAGATAGTTTTTAGATGTAGACATTTGTCTCAGTCTTTATTTAAAAGAGTAAGACCAAATTCTTCAATTAATATTTGATATTAATGATATATTTTTTCTGCCATTAGGGGGCAGACTCAATGCACACAAAGCGTCATCTGGTGGTGGTAAGTGGTATCAAAAACGGTCAATAAAAATTTTCAAATCTTTTTCTGTCGCCAGGCGGCGCTCGGTAGCCTGACGGTCCTTGTCGTATCAAAAAGCTGTCAGACGTCACGATTTAAAAACCCTCATTGCCAGCGAAAACTTTCATGGCGTTTTTATATGACATTGTAAAAATTGCCCAGCCATGAAGCATGCATTTCTACCTTTTAAAAAGAGATATTCAGTTTACAGAGCATCATCCCTTTTATATATTTGTAACAGAAAACATTCTCTACGATGTTGATACTATCCAAACAATCTCTTTTCAAACGGCGATATTCTTTATGACCACTGTATTTTTATATTGTAAAAAAACTTACATTTCTCGTTTGTATAATAAACTCGACGTCGTCACCCAATGATAGTTCCTCCTTGACTTTGGCTTCGGAGTAATGAAAGAAAATCTCCTTCACCACATCGGCACGTTCTATGAAGCCAAAGTTTTCCTTCTTGGAACAAACTACGCCATGATATTTCACTGGGTGTGCTGGATTTTCGAATCGCACGTGACAAGCGCCTAACGTACCTCTGTAAGATATAATAAATCAGTTGATGCTAAACATCACTAAAAAAATCATTGTCATTTGTTCAATGGAATTCACAAAGTAGACAAAATTCAAGTCCTAAAACATGTTAAAATAAATCCATATTGTTTCAATTTTCAATTGGTACACTAGGTACCAATTTTGAAAAGTTGCACTACTACTTTTTGAACTTATTTAAGTTACCTTTGGTTAGTTGCAATCTGAAAGCTAACAGCGTCTCCAGTGTGTAGAGTCACATTGCCCTCAACATCGTCCTTTGTATACGGCAGGAAGAAACATTCTCCCCTGTTCTCATACGAGATCCGGCCAGTGCTATCCCCCGAGCCTTCACCTTTGACTTCGGTCGTCACCACGCCTGTCACCCGAGCCTCACTCAACACCACCTCCGGAGCAATCTTGGTGACAGTGGACGCTATCGGTTTTCCGGTCCTCCGATCATACGTCATCTCAAACTCTACTGGATCACCAATCTTCAGGTGATCAATGTTCCCTCCAAACTGACTAAAGTGAAAGAACAAACGTGCTTGCCTCTCACAACATTGTATAAACCCATAGGAATGCTGAAAACAAATTACAATTTTAATTATTTGTATATTGCTGGATTTGTCCAGTGTACTGTTAACTTTATTTCAAAGCATTTACAATTAAATTCTTACAAATATAAACAATAATATTATCGCAATAGTAGAAACCACTTTGAACATTATGTATGAATAATAGTACCAATATTTATTATTATTAAACCTGATGTAGACCTTATTATTTATTACATTATTAGTTTTATTTAAAGGCGCGTTGCCAGGCGTCCGAATAAAGCCGGACGTAGTTAGACTTTTTGTTTGCGTGTCCGGCCAAAATAGACAGTGTCCAGCTTGTCTGGATTTTATTAGGATTTTCACATTTTGTCCGGCCAAACTGGCTGGTCTGTCCGGCTATTAAGTTTGGCGACCTGGCAACCCAATATGCAAGTATGGTACTTAGGCCTTAACATCCGTTAATGGATGATTTATACAGTATTCTCCGAGCGAAGTAACCACTCTTGAAATACTGTAGTGCCTGGGACAGTTGGTTTTTAAATATCGTATGGTTGCCCAAGCACATACGGCATTCTCACAATATAGTCAGCCTAGTCCAGAGGAATTAACTGGTCAATACGTCTGGGGCCAACTATGTGCGGGTTTCCTCACGATGTTTTCCTTCACCGTTAGAGCGTCCGTATAATGTACTTGAGATCTGAAAAAGTCTCATTGGTACAGGCCACAACCTGGGATTCTAATCTGCACTCTGTCGAGTGCGAACCAAACGGTCCACCCACTAGGCCACGGAGCTCGCAAGTATAGTAGTTGCATTAATATTTCAGTAAGGCTGACCCCACATCGCGCGTGCATGAGAGTTCCTCGGGCGGCACGCACGCAGCGCCCACATCGCTGACACGTCCGAGGAACGCGCACGCCTAATGTGGGGGAGGCCTAAGGGTGACTAAAAGAACACACATCAATATTCTAAGAAACTAGCTGTCCCGAGTCCTGATACATGTTGTTCTATCTTAACTACAAGTACAAAATAGAATAAATAACCACACCTACACCCTACAGCTACATCTACGCTTAATCTACACTTAACAGGTAAACTGACCGCACCAGGCACCTATAAATATTTGACAGTCAAGTGATCAATTGAACACAGTGAACAGTTAGTATAGGAAAATTTAATCATCGTTTTAAGTATTTTCCCTGCAATATCTATCTATAAGTATACATAAGGCAAAGCTGAATGACTGATATATCAACGCACGAGGCCAAACCCTTAAAGCTAGAAATTTGAAATTTTGTACACATATTCCTCATATTGTCGTAGGCATCCAATAAGGAAGGATTTTTCAAAATTCAACCCCCGAGGGCGCAAAATAGGGGATGAAAGTTTAAAACCAAAATAGAAAAAAAAATCTAACTAAAACTCAAACCCATACGTGTGGGGTATCTATGAAATAGGTGTTCAAAAATGATGTTGTGGTTTCTAATTAGATCATTTTTTTCTAAACTGAATAGTTTGTGCGAGAGACACTTTCAAAATGGTAAAATGCGTGTCCCCCCCTATAATTTCTAAAATAAGGGAATGATAAAAATAAAAAAATATATGATGTACATTACTTACCATGCAAACTTCCACCGAAAATTGGTTTGAACGAGATCTAGTAAGTAGTTTTTTTTTTAATAGGTCATAAATCGTAAACCGATATTTACCTTTCATGCAACTCCAATATAAAAACAAAAATATATTTAATTTCATAAACATAAACCTTATGCATAATCTGTGAACCATTATTTTTATTACAAGTTTGTACGGAACCCTCGGTGCGCGAGTCCAACTCGCACTTGGCCGGTTTTTTATATAAATATGGAGATAAGGAAATGTCCTGTCAATGTGAGAGTGCAATGGCCATGGGACCAATTTAAATATAAATCGTTTTAGAGGTTACAGTTCATAAGATTGTTTTAATGATTAATATGTTTTTATTTGTTTTCTATTAAATGATAAAATGGCATCTATTAATAGATGGCCTGATGATTCCTCATACCGATCCCGGAAAGTAACATAAAGTATGTCCCACTTTTATACCCACCTGACCTATATTGGAATAAAAGGTGATCACTTAGGACCTGTTTAACAATCTTCTTATAAGTGTCAGAGCTTATTTATAAGTTTTGTTACTTTCTTACTATAAAGTGATAGAGACTAAGGTTGTGAATAAGATTTTATTATAAAACTACCTAGTTGTTTGTGTATGGTTAACAATGAACTGGAATAAATAAATAAAAACATCTACTGCAGTACATACCTATGTACTTACTTATACCTAAATACATACCAACTAACCAATCTACTTACCTACCTACGTACTTACACCTACAACCTACATCCTACTCCTACAACCAACACCTACGACTTACAAACAACACCTAAAATCTACACCAACAACTAACACCTACAACCTATTGCAGCCACGGGCCAGCCGATTGAATATTTCGCACTTTAGAAAAAAAAACTTACATTTATGAACAGTTCAAAAATGTAATTTTTTAAGAAAATTTCTGGACACTCCTTTAAGTTAGCCAAGTGACACTAGACAGCCGAATTTTTAATTATGCTTCATAAAAGATAAATAACATTTTAATAATGTCTACTCCTATAATTTGTCAGCCGATTGACACTAGAGAGCCGAATTTTTAATTATGCTTCTAAAAAATTATATAACATTTTAATAATGTTAAGTGTAACTAAAGTTGTATTCATAATATTGTATACTTTAAAATTTTTGTTACACAAAACCACAATATGCAAAAGATCAAGGAGAAATTCTAAATGTAACTGTTACACTGCTCCTAATATCTAGCATAAGGATTTTAGCATATTATCAAGATCTTTCCAGCGCCTTTATAATGTAAATTAAAGAATCCCATATACTTGAACTACATCATAGAAACTAAACCCAAAGTGACATAAGCTACTAAGTTCAAGTAATAATGAGTAAGGTAGACTGTATAATAATGGAACTAAAAGGAGGAACTAGTAACTACAATAACTTTTCACTACAAATCAAAAAAAACAATCAATATACGGCAACTGTATTGTGTTTGGAGCGAATACAAAGGCAAAAATCTCATAAAACAATGTCATATAAAAAAAAATAGTAAAAAAAACTTATGGCCAACCAGCCAGTCGCCAAAAATAAGTATCAACAGTTACCAGAGAATAAAACATTTTTATAAACAAATAAGTAATACTCGCACATTATATCAAGTGCCCAAAAACATATGTTTAAAGGCGTGACTCCTGTTCGAAACATTACACAGAAAACATGAAACAAAAACATTTGTTTCCATACACAAGCTGTCTCCAGCTACAGAAAATGTTTTTGGTCGAAACAAAACATTTTGTCCAGACACGATCTAAGTTCCGACGAGGAAGACGTATTAGCGCTCACAGTTTTAGTGATTGTAGGTGTAGAATCTAGGAGAAAAGAGGGGTTCTGAAAAGGCCACTTTAAATGTTTCATAAAAGTATTTTTTTCAACTCATAAATATGTGCGCCATTTTACGAATTTCTATTGAAAACTGACAAAATTTGTGTTTTTTAATTAAGTCAGGCCGTATATTATGAGCGATCACAAAAACAAACACAAAAAACACAACAAGCAAAACTATAACTCTAAAAAACCTGTACGTAGGTGTCATGTGAACGATATGAACACTAGTTAGGAAATGAAACATTTCTTCCCCTCTCTACCCGCGCGGGAATGTTTTTCGTCCGTCTCCGAAAACAAAAACATTGTCTATTCCTAGACAAATGTATATAGCCACGCCCCAATGTTTCATGTTTTCTGTGTAATGTTTCGAACAGGAGTCACGCCTTAACAAGAACAAGTGAAAGACAAGTTCAAATTTTGAAACCGTATTTAAATTAAGCGATGCTCAAGTCACATGCTGTCCTTGTCTGCTGCCTGTGAATAGGAGTTCTCATAATTTTGCTTAGCGTTTCAGTATTTGGAAGTAAAGATCACAATCTTCTTATAAGTGTTGGATTGCTTATTCAGTAGTTTTTGTCGCTGCTCTCTTTATAATACTGAGACAAAGACTTTCTTTATAATAAAGAGACGAAAAAGACAAAACAAGCGTATTAGCTAACAGATATTAGTTGATTGGGAAAGCTCTCCAAGTAAACCTCAGTAAATTACATAAAATATATATTAGACCAAACTTAACAATGAGCAAAATTCCTTACATAAACTTGCAAAGTCAAAAATATATAGCAGAACACATTGGTTTAAATATAAATGTGAAAATAGCGATTAGCTTGGCTGTCTAGATAGGCCCATCCTGCAATCTGCATACTGTTAGAACAAATCAATCATGCATTTGACCTTTAAATATACCCCACACCCACATATAATGTAGACATCTATTATAATACAGGCAATTCACTTAATATCCTAATCTATATCTATGGTGATACCTTGTGTACTACAGGTTAGGTTAGGTTATATATTAGTATTTGTTATGTATCGCCCTGTGGTCGAAATTCGCCTATAATATATTTTTTTTTATATTTGAACTTTATAAGGGTTTTTTTGCCCCTTAGCTAAAAAATGTAAATTTGACATGGATGTGACAGATTGCCAAGTTTAGTGTTAATAATCTGAGGTGGTTTGTGTTGCTGTTATTTTTATTAATTTTATGTATTTCTAAGCATTACTGAAAATTTGCTTTGTGCACACCTTCCTCCACACAAAGACCAAATTTCTTACTCCTCCAGTTGCACAATTCTCATAGAACTGTACTATAAGTTTTTGATTCACATATTTATTCAATAATATGGGACTGTATGTCTTCTTATTTTCATTGAGACATTTAAATCTTCACAATAGGTATACATTAGTGATGTAACGAATATTCGCATTCGCATTCGCATTCGCGAATATTCGCACATTTTTGTATATTCGCATTCGCATTCGCATTCGCAAAATTTTTGCGAATGTTTTGCGAATATGAATATCAGAAAACATAAGCAAATGTGCGAGTTTCTTATGCCGGTTCTTCTCGCCGGGCTAGTTTCCGAACCGGTGGTGGGCATCATGTAGGACAATTCTATAAGCGTTTTATCATAACCTACATGGAAATAAAAATATTGAGTTTAAGTTTGAGTGAGCGGAGCGGAATGAATGACGCTTTATTTAGATCATAGATAAGTTCGTATGAACTCGGCAATACTCGGAAGATACGAACGTAACGAACCCATAACGAATCGGTCCGAACGCGACTGCCGCCAAGCCATAGACAAATTATTGGTGCCAAATATGAACAAAAACTGAATATTCGCATTCGCATTCCCGAATGTCGGTAGCAGATATTCGCATTCGCATTCGCGAATGCTAAAAAAAAGACATTCGTTACATCACTAGTATACATATATGTAAGAAATGTATCCTAAATACAATTTTTTTTAAATGAAGTAGGCTTGCAATGTAACAGAAATGAATAAGGTCAATAGGATATCCAGCAAATTGATTTTTCTAGCATGACCTACATGAGAATGTGAGTATTAAGTATTAACTGTGGGAACAGTATGAAATATGCAGTAAAAAATTCAACAACTGTTCAATTCTCACAGACTTTGACATCACTCAACACCCCATTTTACCATAACTGTATGTTAAAATATCAGTGAGACAGAATGTATTATCCACATCATCATCATTGTATATAATAAATATATGAATATTCATATTCTACGTAAAACTCTATTATTGTACTGTACCTACTGAAAGTGTTTCTTCACATATGTGAAGAAAAACAGTTTTACGAGAATTGTTAAAACTCCTCGTATGATATTTGGCACAGTTAAAGTTTATGTGGAGGAAGGTGTGCAGAAGGCTAATATAATTTTTAATGATGCTTAAAAACACATAAAATTAATAAAAATAAAAACAACAACACTATCTCTCTATGTAAAGTATAAGTATGAGATAAACTTTTGGTTTGATAGAAAAATAGGCTAATTTTGAAAACAGGGTGACCTCTAGAATGCTTAAGAGCAATAAATAAGAAGTATAGAAATACCTAGATAAGTAATTCATATTCATCATTTAAAAATTATACTTAGCTTATTTTACGAATTGTATATTTTTGAAGATTTATTGTGCATAAAGGGTAAATATTATATGATATTATATAGAGGGTAAGGGGGTAACCCTTACTAATAATCGCTGTATAAGCTTTGAATAGTTATACAGTGTTTTGTCTCCTTCTATCGAATTAAAAATGACACTTGTGTGATGGGAACAAAACACTGTATAACTATTTAAAGCTTATACAGCGTTTATTAGTAAGGAGTTATAGGTATAAGGCTAGTTACATAGATGCAAGTTAGTAGATACTAGATAGTAAGGATTAAAGTAACCGTACTATCAAGGAATCTAATTCATAAGCAGGCAGGGTTTTCCCATAATTTATTTATAATATAATTACCATAATATTGTGCAGTCATAAATCACAATATAATTGAAAAAAAATTTGTCAAAGACTTGATGTCATCAGTTGATATCATAATATTACCTATAATAATACAATCAAATTATGACAATGTTCAGCCTGCTTATGAATCAGATTCCGTGACTACACATTGTAAATTTCTTTGGTGTAAAAAATATAAGTCACAACTTACAGCCTAGCAGTGGCGAAGGCTGCTTCTCCTTCATAGGGAAGCCGGAGCCTGTATAATAGGTAGGGCTTTCTATGAAGGTTTGCAAAAGGTAAGTGACAAGGGAAGCCGATAGGAATGGAGTTATAGGAACCCTTCGCCACAGCAGCCTAGTTATTTAAAATGTTACACATATTGTCTTAAAGTAAAATATTTTATAAGTACAGAATAAACATAAAGTAAATGCTACAGTAATATTCAAAGTCAGTTCAAGGGTAAAAAAAGAAGCTATTCATTCAATTTATTTCTAACATTTATACTTCACACAATAACAACTTTGAAAGATATAAAAATCATGTTTAGCCTGATTTCATTATTATTGCTAAAGTGTGTCAAAAAGAAGCCAAGAGGTGGCATAGACAAAAACAGTGGGTTGTATTTGAAAGGGTACTTTTAGGATTCTGTACCCTAGGGGGTAAGACAGAACCCTATAACTGAGACTCCGCTGACTGTCTGTCACCAAGCTAAATCTCATGAACCAGGGTAGATAGGTAGTTGAAATTTTCTATACAAATACTAAAAATAGAATAAAATAAATATATGGAGCTCCAATACAATAAACATATTGTTTTTGGTATTTTGTAATTTGTATAGAACTCTTTGAGACCGACTTGGCTGGTTTTATATTATACTTTGTTTTTCGATCTAAGGCAAATGCAAAAAAAATATTAAAGATTCTACTTACAAGTAATTTCTCGATGATTCCAGTTTCTCTAATAGGTGGGTGGTTTGTAGAATCATATAATGGTTGATTGTTCGTCGAACTTGATGAGAATGCCCCAACCGAGTCTCCGATAGGGCATGTATCCATATTGTATGTGCTCATGGAAAATCTACTTCCGCCGCCCGACTTCCCCATATTGTTATAGTTGTCTCGAGGTGAACTCGGAAACTCGCTGCTGTATGTTCCATTCCTGTACACCTGTTTAGCTTGCATGGTGGCCTGTTGAATATCTAGTATGTCACGTAACGGTGACGGATGTGAATCTGACGGTTGGAATATCTTCCACTGAGGATTGCTTGACATTTTGTTTAATCGTTAATCGTTTCGTGTAAATAATTCAAAAAACTTCACTTGCATGTACCAAAATATCACAGAAAACGGTGTGGTGTTCAATTCAACAATTTCACAAAATAAATCACATTTTTAAACTCTCTCGGGTCGAACACCAATTTTTATTCTCTTTACAAAACAATGACAACAAAAGCCTATAGTATGCTACGCTTGATCCTCAGATGTCTTCAATGCCTGCTGAGTCAGTGCTGTACAATGCTCTTTTTCTATTTGTTGTGTACAACTACCCACTTTTTATTATCAAAATTAATACTTTCGCCACAGGTTGGTATTTTCATTACATCTAAAAACAATACCAAAAAAAATTTACTAACTTTGTACAACTATACTATACACAACAGAAATAGCTAAACCATTTTATACAGACAATTTGATTGCTACAGGTGCTTTAGGTAATATATTATCACCTTTTGAATTAGAAACTGTTGGTAATGATTATTTACACCAATACAGTATTGATTGGTATTTAATCACACATAATTTTTCGATTTTTCGGTCACAAAAATTTCGAAAAAATCGAACAGTGACAAATCTCCGTAGCTCGATAGTGGTAACGTTTTATAAAACGATTTTAAACAACACTCAATTGTGCTAATTTTGCTAAATTACTACAAGCGTCCTACCGGGATATCGTACTATATTTTATGCTATAGGTGTCTGTCGTCCGCCCGACCCCTCAAGCGATTTGCAGAAATTAAAAACGCCGTTCGCTTAACAATCCATATTCACATACAATATTTAGACGTTATTAATGCCTACTAACATGTAAACTTAAGACTTAATTTGTTTATTTGTAAAACATACTAGGATATTTTAATTAATGTTCTTTTAACACTTTTAAATACTAAAATTAAATCTCACCACGACACAGCACCACTGACGACATACCGCCATATTGAATGTCAACATTAACGCGCCAATGAATTTGTATTCAAATGCCAATTTTGTTTTCAATAGCCAAATTATTATTTTTTTGTGATGTTCTACTGAAAAAGATTTTTGTAAAATTGTATAGATATTGAAAAATGTATATGTGGTGCATGTTTTCTAATATATATATTCTAATTTCTAATATTTAATCAATAGAAATAACTAAAATCATAAACTCAATTACAGTACAACAGTCTATAGGTACTTTTGATTTAAAGTAGGATGTACACATTGGCCCATTTGACCCAAGAAGTCTTTGGACCCAATGCATGCCATCACCATTGTGTCAGGGAGTACTTGTCCATATTTGTGGACATTTGCCCATCGTGGCACGCACGAATAGGTACTAGATCTATTGTACAGGCTACTTATAATCTACCACAGACTTAGGCTGGGACTATATGCAACGGAATCCGGTAGGCCGTAGAGAATTATGAGCACTGAAAATAGAACTCTGTGCTAATACAATACAGTTGAAAATGGAAGTTTCGAGTGTCGAGCTGTCATATATGACATTGACATTTGACTCGACACTCGGATGTTCGATTTTTTTTAACTCTATTGAATTAGTGCAGAGATCTATTTAAATGCTCAGAATTTTTCACGGCCTTCCGGATTCCGGTGCCGTATAGTCCCGGCCTTATGGGAAACGGGGATAGTGCAAGATCGAAGCGCCAGAAATAAAAGTTATTATAATTTAATATTTTTAAATAATTCAATTACAAATTATGTAATATAATATAATAAGTGAATTTGATACCACAATTCGTTGGTGCTCTCAGTTAATCCATAGAAATATTTTCTTCATCAATCATATTTCGTGAACTTTTTACGCTACGTTCCCACGAGTATTTTTTTTATGGCCGTGATCTAAGAAAAAACTGCACTATAAAAAAAACTGTGTGCTATTGGCTATTACCAAAGAGTAGATGATTTATTATAACCTGTCAAGCTTCACTTGCTGCCTTGCAGCAAGTGACAGCATGACTCTCACGCGTCGCTTGCTGCCTGGTGGCAAGGTGGGCACGCCCATAGAATAAATTTCTAATTTATAAGTGGTTTGTTTGTACCACATAATTTATACATTTATGTAATTAATATTAAGTTTTTTATGCATATACGAAGTATTTTCCATAAATCTACTACAAATTACTTCAGAAAATCGAATGAAAAATATACGTTTTTATTGCTATTTTATTTCATAGTGAGTTTATGATTTTCTTGTGAAATGCATTTTTAATTGAACATTTTAGTAGAAATTTTATTAGAACGGTATTTATTCTAGAGTCTACGAATAGAATATATGGATAAGAATAAGTAAATTTATTACTATGATTGTTTTTGTAAGACATTACCGTCAAAATAGGCCTAGTTTCGGAGGGTTCAATGAGGGAGTTCCCTTATTGTACATTGTAAAAAAATAATGAGTTACTGTAATATTTAACATCCTGAAATGTATAAAAATATAAAAATATGTATTTAATTATGTCCCAGTTACAGTTTATTGAGCAATCAAAATATGTACTATGTCAGATATTTTTCATAGTAATTGTAATTAGTTTTGCTCCAATCCTTGTTAGTACAACTGTTTTTGTATTAAATTTTTATGTATAATATATCCAATTACGTAAATAAAGCAACAATCACTGTATAGAAACATACATTTTATATTTATTTGAGTTTTAAAACAAAATATTAAAAAAGACGAAGTTTATGTGTTTGTATCAAGATTCCATTTATTAAATGAGTATTTTTCTAAATTCCATTTACGTCATCACTTAGGAAATCTATTCTACTTTTTAAATATATATCACATGCATAGGTAGTACATAAATTATAACAATATAATTTGGAGAAATAAAAATCGCGGGAATCGAAATTAGACTGACAATTTTATAGTAGGTAACTGTAACTTATTTTATATCGGTTTTTGAATTAAAATTTTATATATAATGTGTGCACCTACGTAAATTAAGCAAATTTTACTATATAGAAACATAAATTTGGCCTTAGTTTAGATTTGCAATAAAAATATAAGAAAAAGTCGTGTGTTGTGTTTGGATCAAGATTTCTTTTATTAAACTAGTATTTTTCTTAATTCCAATTATATTATCAATTAGGAAATTTAATCACCTTTCTAAATATATATAACATGCATATGTTTTATTCACATTAAAACATTATAATCTTGAAGAAAAACACGACGGGAAACGTCATATGATTTATAGAGGTCGGTACTCCGTGCGTCTGTCATGAGAGAATGAGGTCGTCCTCCTCCTTCCTCTCCGTAATGTGTGTGATGAGGTATCATTTGGCATGTTCCCACTTGAGTGTCAATAACGAAGTCAAAAGTAAACAATCAGTGCAAGTGTTTACGTTATTTGAAATGTTTACTTTCAAGTGGATAGGTACTTAATTATACTGAATCTAATAACTGTAATTTATAAATCTGTTTCTATATTACGTAATCACTTAGGAAATTAATTATATTTTTAAATATATACATCATCCATAGGTTTTATTTACTTATTAACATTAAAATTGCGAAAAAAAATCGCGAAAAAAATTGCGGGAGAATGTAAGGAAAATTAATTTTTGGTGGCAAAATGGCCCGACGCTTGTCTGCATAACCTGTCAAAGAGTGTCAAGGCGCTTGACAGGAAAAAATCGTGAACAGCTATCAAATCTGACATATGACACTTGACATTTCGATTTTCAATGGATCTAGTACCTATGGAAGACTCCGAATTTTGTAATTGCTAAAAAGAACTGTATTACCTACCTTGGTATAGGTGTACCAGAATCTCATGGCAAATAGGGAAATAAAATTTTGTAGTGTGCAATACTGGGGAAACAGGATTAAACGATCTTGATACTGGTTAATTTTTAATTATGTCTTTAGTATTATTGAACATGAATTATAATAAGACTGTGTGAAGAATGTTCGGTGTATAATATAGAAAACTAGCTTTTGCCCGCGGCTTCGCCCGCGAGGATTAGTGTTCTTGGAGAAAAAACTACTTCGGCGAATAACGCTCTACCTTCTTATAGCAATATACTTCTGATACAATATTGAAAATGCTTTTAGGTTTGCCCAATGCAAATTCTTAAAAATGGGACCCTATCACCTCGACACGACATGCGCGACCACTTGATAATATACTTACATAATATTATATTTATGGCACTTGAATATAAATTTTACCATAATCTTAAAGACTAAATACTTAAAGATTTGCGTAGATTTAAAGATCTAAGCATACAAGATTAAGCATACAATATACTATACCTACATAGGGACAGACAGATAAAGCGACTTGTTAAAACAAACTTTACTTACTACATAGTACATAGTATAAATACTATGTACTATGTAGTAAGTAAAGTTATTTGACATTCCAACAAAACTGACAAACCACCTCTGGATATTCCATAAGAATTAAGAACTGCACTTACTATTATGTATTCTGTGCTGCAGTTCAAAATATTCGTGAACCTCTTTATACTGTACCTATACGTCCCGCGTTTTCGATAGCGCGATGTAGAAACGCGAGCGCCCGCGCCGCGCAGCAACACTATATCCCTGCATTTTAAATCTGTAATATCTTCGAAAATATTCATTTAAATTACATGCCGTAAAGGGCAGTATTGATCTATCTTAAATGCACAATGTATTTAAGGTACTTAATTGGATAAGGATTAATACTGTATTGCTTAAAATCGCTTTGTAAATAAGCTATTTAATTAAAATCAAAGTAAAGGATAAAAAAATGGTTATTGTGGGTTATCCCTAAGAGATAGACATATGCCATCGCGGACTTTTTTGTAGGCTTTTTAAAGATGAATACAACTGTAGTACATAATTTTGATCTATCTCGTAGTGTTCAGCCAGCATTTTCAATGTAAGCGCAAAATATGTGATTTTTTAGGACTTTAGAAACCTCTAAAATTATTTGTGTACCTCTACTATGTTATGCATGTTACATACCTAAAAACCTTCCCGTTAAATCACTCTATCTGTTAAAAAAATGGCATCAAAATCCGTTGCGTAGTTTTAAATATTTAAGCATACATAGGGGACAGACAAAAAAGGGACTTTGTTTTATACTATGTAATGATAATGATATTTCATGAAAAATAAATCAACCGTGAATTACTTTATATACTTATTTATTACGAATAACATACAATTAAATTAGCAACAGTTTATTTAATGTTTTAATTTCCTTCCGAACTGTATAGAACTCGTTTACTTAATTCTTAATCAACTATAAATCGAAACTGTCTTATATTGATTTTCTTTTTTCCTCCTCTTCTCCTTTTACCAGGCATGGAAAACAAACCATCATTCGATGTGCCATCAGCTACGATTCACCTTATAGTAGTACTGTAAACACATTTAAAGAAGTCACAATAATTACCTAAGAAAATATAAAAAAACTAAAAGTATCAAAACAGCTCACTCTAACTTACCGGTCAACTCTACCACAAGCTTTAAATTATAAGATTGAGTTCGATTTACACCTTCTTCTTTCTGTATTTTACTATAGACATAGAAAACAATATTTCTCGCTTGAGATCGAATTGCCTTTTCTGATATTTTCACAAAAACAACAAATTCCAAGAACATAATCACAAAATTTTAACAGCTGTTGACAGATCACGTACTTTGATTTGACGGGTCATACTTGACATTGCCATATGAAAATCACATTTTTTATTTTTTTTTAAATGCCATCAGATTCTGGTTGACCTATAATAGAGTGTATTTCACAATGCACGTCTCATAGAGGCAAAACCGAGCCGAGCGAGATAGCCAGAAGGGAGGCCGTGTGTCTCGTTCCTGCATGTTGCCAACCAGAAAAATGTTGTTATTTATAAAAAGTAACTTGAAAAATATTATATAAAACGAGTGTATTTTATTATTATTTTAACAAATGTTTATAACTATATTAATTATATTCTAATTAAAAAAGTTAGAAAATATAGTCATTTAACACCACTCGTGGGGGAACAGGGTCCCCCAACAAGTATGTTTTTATAAATATTAATCTTATTTTACGCGTTACGCGCTCGCGGCTTCTTGTATTCTCTGTACCACCCGGGAGGTCGCGAGCATTTTGATTATGTTTTCATATTGTTTGTTTATTTTTTATTTTTCGGACACAATGTAAAACTAAACTCCTCAACAGATAGAAAGTATGCTAAATGATAAAATAGATTCGGATAAAATGAAAATGAGAAGAATAATTATGTCTCTCAGACTGTACAGTGAACATGTTCCTACAAATTTGTTATAAACTGAGTCTATACTAATATAATAAAGAAGAAAAGTTTTAAATTTGGCACAGACGTAGAGTAGCCCACGGTAAAGAACATAGGCTACTTTTTATCGCGAAAAATGTACAGTTTCTGCGAAATTACGCATTTTTCACGCATGAAGTTGCGGGCAACATCTAGTAGTATATTTACTACTAGATGTTGCCCGCAACTTCTTGTGTTCTTCAACTTCAACTTCAACTAGTTGTGATTTTGCATGTTATTGCTAATATTGAAAGTTCTGATACTGTTTTTTATTTTTAGTTATAAGTCTGAACAGAAAAAAAGACGCATTTGGTTTTAAGTAAAGGTTTTCAATTTTGTTTTAGTACATAAAGAAGACTCTAAAAAATTGTTACGATAAAAGTAGTTATTTTGTTGAAATCGTTATAAATGTGACATTTTTGTTAATTTTTTTAATAAAACTGATTGTTAGGATTTGCAACATCTCTTTTAATTATTTTATAAGAAGATATCATGAAAAATGCTAATAATATTTCTTAGTTAAATACGCGATGAATACATGGGGGACCTAGCTCCCCCACGAGTTTATATGTGTGGCTCAAAATAACGAGAGGTGTTAAGGGTTAATAGGTACTAAATAAAAATGCAGTTTACATTCAATCCTTTTCGTTCTTTTTTTATTAGCTGGTATCATTCACCAGACAATAGATAGGTACGCCATTACACATATTTTTTGCTGAACACCGGATAATATTAAAATTGAAAATAGTTTTTATTTCTTACTTCATGTATCTCCGTAACTATGTTTTTATTATTTATTTATTTAACAGTCAAAATGGTGAAAAAATGTTATGTATATTCTTGTCGAAGTGAAAGTTATGCTGGTTGCAATATTTCGTTTATTAGTAACATCAGTAAATTAATTGTAATGTTAGTCTAATATTCTGGTCTAATAATAAAAAGAGGGGTGTAATGTATTAAATTCTCTGAATAAGCCTTATGGAGACTTTAATATTATAATATTATGAAGACATAGATGTATAGTATGAAGTCTAGATATTTTCATGATTTCCTTTTCTAGTCTCCGATGATTTCTATTGAGATTTATATAAAATATTATTATTTTACAATATTTACAAAAGTGACATCTAGCGTTGAACTGTGAACAATATTTCCTGGCACCAAACTGTACCCTCAGCAAGTACTTTCAAAAGAGCATACATTACGTCATGCAAAATTGCATGAAGAATATTACTAGGCACTAAGTTTAAAAGCGCAATCTAGTGTCAAGTACTATATGCAAAGCAAATGCTATTCATAAAAGTGACATCTGTCGACAAATATAATAAGCCTGAATCCAAATCTTTTAAAGCGTCACCTGTCGTCGAGTAGTCATTAAAAACTTATTTTTTGACGTACATTAACATTAATTATTATAGATGGCGGTAGTTAGCATAGTTTATATCGAAAGGTGTATTAATAATTAATATTATAATTAGGTATATTATTATAATATAAATAATTTATTTGTATGCTATAAAAATTGTACTCTTAATTTGATAATAATATAGAAGATTCAAGAGTTCAAGACACAATTATCGAGTTAAAAACCGACCAAGTGCGAGTCGGGACTCGGGCTACCGCACGTTGGACCCGTACCAAATAATGAAACGGCAAAAAACCGACCAAGTGCGAGTTGGACTCCCGAACGTTGGTCCTGTATCAAATAATGAAACGGCAAAAAACCGACCAAGTGCGAGTCGGACTCCCGCACGTAATTCACTTACACATTCATTTTACTTTTAGTGAATAATAAATGAATCGTCTCGATATCATAAACTGATTTTGGAGTTTGGACCAATCAAAACGAGTTTGACGTTGTCTGACAAGAAAGATGATCCATGCGTCGGGTGGGCATGTAAAGAGTGGGACCTGCGCCTGATCTCTCGTTAGTCTTGTCGGTTATCCGTCCTACTGGGTTATGAGAGTAAAGGAAGAGATAGTGCTCTTGTGTACTGCGCAAACACTTGGGCACTATAAGGTTGCTCCTAAGTAACAGGCCCGGTTCCAATGAAACCGGCCACCGTCACCGAAATCGGTGTGGGAATTATTATTAGTAGGAATGACTCAAGGACACGAGTGGTGAAGGCTGGTTCTCCCTCATGGGGAAGCCCTAGTCTGCATAATAGGTAGGGATTTGGAATGAGGGTCTGCAAAAGATAGGTGGTAAGTGAAGTCGATAGTAGTGGAGTTTGTGAACCCCATGCTATTGAAATACATATTGATGGTCTCTAAAATTAGGTGTGTGATGTGCAGAATAGGTTAAGATATATAATTTTGAAATTCAATCTTACACTAAGCAACAATATGTGCCATAAAATATTACTTAAATCGTAAGTATGTTTTAGTTTGTTATTGATCATTGAAATAAAAAATAAAAAATCGTGTCAACTCTACTTTATTCGATTTTATCTGTCGTCTGTTTTTCGCGAAGAAGTAAAATCTATCGCTCCCACGGGACGTAAGTTTTGCTACATAAAAACTAACCCGCGTGCTGAGAATGAATGCTACAAACTAACATGTGGTTTTTTACATGAAATGGATCAGAAAACGAGAAGACGGATCGCCTGATGCTAAGCGTTTACCGACGCCTCAGTACATCTGCAATACCAGAGGTCTTACGATGGCCATCCATCGTAAGACCTCTAAGTAAACTGGTTTCGTTAAATATTAATTAAAATATTAATATATAAATTAATTAATATTAAATAATTGACAACTTAAAACTTAAAAGTTGTCAATTGAGTCAGAGAGGATAAAATGCATTTAATAAAATGTCTACCTACAACATTATAGTTTGTAGTAAGTACTGCTTACAGCATAACACATTTATGTAATTGAAATTAGTTTCAAGTTGGTAACCGAAATTAATGTTAAATATTTAGAGTATGTTCTGCAATTTGAGACTGAACCCCTTTTTGAAGTCTATCTAGCAAATCGCTTTAAAACCAATACGTTCAGAACTTCTCAGTATCGGCTTGTATAAGGGGCCCCGCCCCACACACGGTCCGGTCTGCCTTCAGTTCGGCCTGAACGGATGCAAAATCGTATCATGTGTGGGCTCGAATCCGTTCAGGCCGAACTGACGTTAGTTGGGTCTAGGGTTGCCACCTTTTTTTTTCAGATAAAGTACAATGGTTATTATAGGTAGGAAAAAAGTACACTGTATTTAAAATAAAGTACAATTTATTTATTATCATTATTATGTTTAAATACATTCCTACTTTTTATTGTTTTTTGCACTTTGTACCAAATTAGTATGTATGCCTTTACAGTCCACATTTAAATTAAATTAAATAAGTAATACATTTTTAATCAAATTCAGAGACACTTTATTTCTTTTGTCTCTCCATTTGCTAATGATCACAGAACATTTTCGGAATATATAATAATAAAAATTAAATGACTTTATACAAGTCTAAAAAATTATCATTGTCTTATTTTACACTTGCTGTGCAGTTGATAGTTCTAAAGTATATTGTAATAAAGTTAGCTAAATGTAATAAAGCTAGCTTAGTAAAAAATTTTTCTATATAGATCATAAGTTTTTGCAGATTTATATTTTCAATTATCTTAACATGCAATCGTCATCGATTAAGCAATCTATGTATTTCGCTATATGTACGAAAAAAATCATAATATCATGACTAAAGTTTGCAAAATTTTAAAGAAACCGAATCGTAAAAATAAAGTATTTTCGTGTTCCTTAGTATTCTCATAAAGTATAGAGTACAATTACCTGAAATAACGTACAATACTTTATTATAAAGTACGGGTGGCAACCCTAGTTTGGTCGGATGCGATTTTTTCCGTGTGTGTGCTCGAATCCGTTCAGGTCGAACTGACGTCAGTTCTAACTGAAACGATCGGCCTCTCGTCTGTGGGGGCTTTAAGTATTACTTACATCTCGTAGTTACACTTAGCAAACTTCAAATAGCGTGTCTTGAGGGCGCGTTTTCAAAGACATAAATTGGCTGTATTTCGATCTATTTTGCGGCCAAAACCTCTTCACCCAAAATTTACAAAACGGGGTCGTGTTTAGGATCATTTTTCTGCTCTTATGTAGCTTATGTTGTTTGTTTAAAATACTTTAAGATAGCAAATATAACCACTTTAAATTTCTTTAAAAAATAATCCAACAATATTATAATTTTTTGAATATTTGGCGACCTCTGTAGCTCAATGGTTGAGCGTGTTGGTGCTCAAGCCGGGGGTCGTGACTCGTGGGTTCGAATCCCGACGAAGGATCAAAACTTTTGTGTGTTCCTGGGTCATGGATGTGTATATATTTTTTGTATATTTTTATAATAAAAATCTTAAATATGTGTATAATATTAAAATTTTAAAAATATTTCCGTTGTCTGGTACCCGTAATAAAAGTTTTTCGAGAACTTACCACAGGACCAGATTGACGTGGACTAGCGTCCATAGATATTATTATAAATTGATTTGGAAAAACTAATATATTTATGGGAAATCATAAAAAGTCTTATCAAAATTAGGTAAAACTGTTTTGCTACGAGTATTAAGTACAACTCTTGCGTGGTACTTTTTCGGGATAAAAAGTAGCCTGTGTGAATCCAGAGCTCAAACTACTATCGTACCAAATGCCACCAAAATCCGTTTAGTAGGTTTTGCGTGAAAGAGTAACATCCATCTATCCATCCATACATACACCCTCACAAAGTTTATACATTTATAATTGTGCAGAAACCTATCTAGGTAGAAATCTGTAGATATCTTTAATATAAACAGTAGGTAAATAATTTAAATTTCAATCCATATAATAACTATAAAACCTGTCCACGCATGGACATCGCATCTACATCGAGTGCAACTTCCCTCGCGCACGGACCTCGCTGACCAGAGCGGGGGTGCGGGGTGAAGGAAGGGGACTGGACTGGTTTTACGGGCGGACAACGCGGCGCGGCGCGGGCGGCGAGCATCACGGGCTCACTCTCTTCTATCCGATCCACCAGCGCTGGCGCACACCCACTAGATATCTTACATGTCGATTATAATATATCGGAGTTCTATCTTTGCATCTTTTATTTCTTAACCAAAGTAGATAGGACCCGACAAAACCTTTTGCTAAAGTAAATTTGATAGTAAACGTTGTTAACCTTTATTGTAGACTAGCTGTTGCTCGCAGATGATCCCGTAACCCACATGAGCACTGTAATTTCAAAGGATAAAAAGTTTTTGTTTTAATCCAGAGCCTAAACTACTACCATACTTAATGTTATCGAAATTTCTTCAGTAGTTTTTGCGCGAAAGAGTATAATAATATTGATAACAGTGGTGGATTTACACTAGGGGCAGTCGGGGCTAGGCCCAGGGCGGCAAATTTTGTAGGGCGGCAAAATTTGGAAAGTGAAAGAAATAATTTCTAGAATACTACATTATGAATTTTTTACAATTATCAACATTGCACAATATACTTATTAATAATTAATTCTTATAACGGTAACGTTAAACCCCACTCCTGATGATAGTCGACATACTAAATAATTATTATCAGCGTGATAAGAGCTATTAACTGAGATAGGTTTGAAATTTTGCGTGACGTAATATGTGACGTAATAGTTAGAATAATTACTATAGTTGATTGCAGATGTATTGATGAATTCGTAAGAAATAAGACAAAAACTAAATTTTTAAGTAAAATTACACTGATAGGGCGGCATTTCCTTCAGTGCCCAGGGCGGCACAAATATTAAATCCGCCCCTGATTAGTAATTAGTAGGACTCATAATTTAAATCTTATTAGTCGCTTGTTTATATATGTCACCGTAAAATTGTAAAAACCGTTAGATTGTAAAATAACTAACGAGATTGTAAGAATATGTCGAAATATTAAAAACTATATACTTAGGTTTTTATAATCTAACGAAAAATAATGTGTGACATTATAGGCAGCATATTCGCGTCTGAAGTCTATCAACATTTTACAATTTCACTAGTTTTATTACAATCTAACCATTTTTACAATTTTACTGTGACATATACATATAGTAACTAGATTCATGTTAATTATACAATAATTTGTTACTTGCAAAACTTAATTAGATAAATGTATAAATTGGTTAAAAATTTGTAACTTTATGACCTTATACATAATGAAAATTTAGATGTTTCTGCGGATTTTCCGACGATAGAGACGTACTGTGTGAAGAGGACCGAGCGAGAAACCGTTGAGTAAGGGGAGGGCGAGGTAGTATAAATATCGGAAAAAACATTTTCCGTGATTTACTCAGTTCTCGGCAGCGACACATGAATGATGATAGTAAAAATGTATGGTAACTGTGGTGTATGGTAAATATGCAACTATGTATAATTAACTAAGATTATTGTACGATGTTTCGAGTTAAGAGGGTGAGGCATGGAATGTTCTAGAAGGTTGGCATAAGTCGCCGCGCCGGTATACATTTAGGACCGGCGCCCATGGTGGGCAGGGTATGGTGTAGGTAGTTCGCTCATAACCAGCCACAAAGTAAGTCGCCTCACCGCCCATCGAACAGTGACCAGTGGTATTATTTCCCTATTCTAATTCCCTTTAATCCTGCACTCCGTACCATCTTCCCTCGACTTTCAACGTATCCTTTAAACTTCCTTCCCCAGTAAAATTCACTTGATTTCGATATCCTCCTGTAGCTTTAGGTAATCTAAGCCCCTCCTAAAGTATTAAATGTACTAGTATTTGCACTGTCTGTATATTGCACAAAAATATTTGTAAAAAAGTGTCATTCCATACTCATCTGTCTAAAAAACTATCAAAAAATACATTCCGTATACGCTTCTTACTCATATACGAGTATATACTAGCAGATGCAGTTTATTATGGGATTTTAAATTCATGACATCTGACAGCTTTTTGACACTACAAGGACCGTCGGGCTACTGAGCGCCGCCTGGTGTCAGAAGAGAATCGAAAATTGTTATTGTCAATTTTGATACCATTTACACCACCAGATGAGACTGTGTGCGTTGGGTCTGCCCCCAAACGGCAGAAAAAATATCAAACACCCTCATTTCAAAGATTTCTCGCTACATAGGAGTGTACTCTCATCTCGCTCCTATGAAACTCTCTGCAAATTGGTCATTGGACTAGTATAATTGACCCTTGAAATTTCCTCGTAAGTGGGTGCATTTTACAATGTAGGTAAATTGCACCTACTCATGGTTTTGTGAAATCAAGCGAGCTCAATTATTCAAGTCGAGTGGGTACTCTAACTAGGTATTAAAAAGAAATCGACTGTAAGATTAGAAATTGTTGACAATTTTAAATGGTAAATGGGAAAATTCTAGACTTAATATTGTGGCCTATTATATTATAGAACAGCTTATATTGGCGGATGAGTGGTGAAAACTTTTCTACCTCAATCGTTCTAGTGCATGATTGCATCGTTTCTCTACCGGTGGGTCGTGACCCTTAGGAGAGTCGAGTTTGTTTTTAAAGGGGACCGCAATCTGTTGAAAAATAATAAATACAAACTTCGACGTCGAAAAAATCGTGACGGGGTCGCAAGACTTAATACTTAACTTTTTGGCTTTTTCGTGGGTCGCGACATAAAAAAGGTTGAGAAACGATGTTGTATAGTGTATAATTAAATGCATATTGCCGGGAGGTAGCCTGGGTCACAAGTGTTTTTTTTAATTGAATAGAGCTGTAATTTATTAACCGGATATTCATTTTTAAAATTCTTTATTGAAAACTGGATAAAATGGTCACCGGAATTATCTCGATACTGAAGTTTATATTTTTGGGCCTTAAAATTAATATCTGGCGACTTTTTTAAACTTAATAGTTAGTTTTAAAGTTTTGAAACACGCAAAATACCGTACTTTTGATCAATGATAAAATATTATATCTATACTTAATATAAGAGGAAAAGTTTTGTTTGTTTGTTTGCATTGAATAGGCTCATAAGCTACTGGACCTATTTTGATGAAATTTGGCACAAATGTAGAGTAGACCGCGGGGAAGACTTTTTATCGAGGAAAAATGTACGGTTTCTGCGAAATTAAATTTTGCGCACACGAAGTCGCGGGCAACATCTGGTCATACATAAAATAATATAATAAATTACAAAATAAAAATTGGTTTTAATTCTCTACTAGCTGTTTCCCGCGTCTCCACCCTCGTAAATTCCAGTTATCTGCGGGAATACTGTACTTTTCCGGGATAAAAATTAGCCTATGTTTTAATAATAATAATAATATCTATGAACACTTCACACAACGTCAGTCTGGCCCCGTGGTAAGTATCCGAAGAACTTGTGTTACGGGTACCAGACAACGGAAATATATTTAATACTTTTTATAAATTTTATAAATTTACTATACTTATATGTAAGATTTTTATTATATTATACACATATTTAATACATATCCATGACCCAGGAATACAGAAAACTTTTTTGTTCCCTAGCGGGATTCGAACCCGCGACCTCCGGCTAAAGCGCCACTGCGCTCACCACTGAGCCACAGAGGTCGTCAATACATATCCATTTAATCCAGTGCCTAAACAACTATCATACCAAGCTTCATCTAAATCCGTTCTGAAGTTTTTGGGTGAAAGAGTAACAAATATCCATCCATCCATACATCCTCGAAAACTTTCACATTTATAATATTAGTAGGACATAACAGTTAATAATATCCTGTATAGTGTATATTATATCACTCTAAAATTGTAAAAACCGTTAGATTGTAATATTACTAGAGATATTATAGCTGACAGATCGTCAAATACAAATTTCTCCATACAATTGTACGCATTATTTTTCGGTATAATTATTATTATGAAAAAGCAAACAAATATGGCGGCGCGGGGTACATACCGCTTAACCAATCGGCACGGTAAATGTTACAATATAACGAAAAATAATGCGTACAATTGTATGGAGAAATTTTCTAATGACAATCTGTCAGCAATCAGCATATTATAATATCTCTAGTAATATTACAATCTAACGGTTTTTACAATTTTACGGTGACATATACATAATAACGTTGAAAATAATCTCATTGAAAATTATTATTATCTTCCTGAATGTACCTACCTGTATTCTAATAAAAATCTTCGAAATTGTGTTCACTGGAGACGTGCTGGAGACCATGCCTTTATTTAAAAAGACCACCCAACGAAACCCCACACAATGGGGGGTATCAAATATATTTTTCATCCCCACTTCACGTGTATAAAGCTTCAGCCACTCCCCAAAATATTAAATTATTAATATTATGATTCCAAAAATAAAATGTATACCTATACAATATACATACTTACTATCTATAACCGTACCAAATTTCATCCTACCTTACTATTATAAATGTAAAAGTTTGTGAGCATGTATGGATGGATGTTTGTTACTCTTTCACGCAAAAACTTCTGAACGGATTTAATGAACTTTGGTATAGTAGTAGCTTAGGCTTTGGATTAAACCCCCCGATGGTTGCACGCCTTGTCGTGGCGGTGGGGCTTAGTAACCGTGGACTGGTCACCCACGGTGAAGCTAAGAGGCAACCGGGGCCGGCCTGTTCGCCGCCGGCTGGCATGAGGAGGGCGCTCCCTGCGGGCTGAACATGTCCGTTGGGGACGCGCGTGGAGGTGGGACCGCAGAAGAAGAGGAGTGCCGGTATTACGGTGCGCCGTTCTCCCTATCTTCTGCGGCCGTGGAGGGATCGCAGGGGGAGAGGCGTGATGGTATTACTAAGTTCCATAGACTGTGGTATTACGGTACGCCACTCTCCCTACCCCCTGCGAGCTGGCGGTGCCGTTCCGTCGAAACGGCGTTGGTGGGGCCGCAGAGGAAGAGGCATGTCGGTATTGCGATGCGCCGCTTGTCCTATCCTCTGCGACCGAGGTGTGATCGGTGGCAGAACCACAGACCTGATCTGCCACCGGGTACCAGTTGATGAGGCTGGTATCCGTGGTCTCCTAGTAGCAGACTCGGGGGGAGTCTGCTACAGTACTGGTGGAGGTCGAGGAGGGAGGCGTACCTTACCATCTGGTGCGCCTGGGGCCTTCGGGTCTTAGATGGAGCCGCTTGTGGGCGGCTGCCGTCGGCGAGGTCGCGGATGTGTTTATCGTTCCTATGGCCCCGCCACAGGGCGGCGAGGAGGAAGGTGGGGGGTGGTTTTTAGTTGGTATACCGTGGGTCTCATTAGCCTATACGGGAGTCCCACATCACCACTCGGGTGCCCCCTGCGTCTGGGTGGTATGCGTAATGCATTTTCCCCCCCGGAAACAAAAAAAAAAAACAAAAAAAAAAGGCTCTGGATTAAAACATAGGCTACTTTATATCTTTAAAAAAGATATTATTCCCGTGGGATACCTGATATATTATAGACTAGCTGTTGCCCGTGGCTCCGCCCGCGTAAAAACAGTATCCCACGTGAACACCAGTGGCGAAGGCTGCTTCTCCTTCATAGGGAAGTCGGAGCCTGTATAATAGGTAGGGATTTCTATGAAGGTTTGCAAAAGGTAAGTGACAAGGAAAGGCGATAGGAATGGAGTTATAGGAACCCTACGCCACTGGTGAACACTGTACTTTCGGTACTTCGGGATTTAATCCAAAGCACACACTACTACCATATAAAGTTTCATTGAAATGAGTTTAGTAGTTTTTGCGTGAAAGAGTAACAAACATCCATCCATAGATCCATCCATCCATCCTCACAAACTTTCTCATAATATTATAATATGTACAGTGGACCCCCAGTAATCAGGCCCCTGTCTGGGTCTATTATTTATTTTTGTATATTTTTTTGACAATTAATGTATGATTGCATTAGCGAAGGGTAGGGTATTGTTTTGATTATGATTGCTTAGGTTGAATTTGACTCTCTATAATCTATATATAATTTGAATTTAGCTCTCTGTGTTGTGTAGTGTTATTTAATTTACTAAATTTGACACATAATGAAGTATGATTTGTTCTTATGTATAACATAATATAGTACATATACATAATATAGAATCTTATCATTGGATCTGTGATTTGCTGGATTACAAGGTACTCTTTTGTAAAAAAATCCGGACTATAGGTGGTCCTAGGTAGTACTCTATAATCCGACAAATTCGATAGTCCGACACTGCCCTGCAAAATGTTTGTCGGTCCACTGTATAAGTTTTGTATGCAATTGATTTTGGGTTAAAATAAAACACCGATTCATGATCATATAATATTAATTGGATCACAGAACTAAATTTCGTACATTTTACTACAATAAACATTAAAACTTATCGATTTTGAGCAACATCATCACACATACATTTCTTTCAATATCCGAAGACAGGAGCTCTAAATTAAATTATGCTGTTTAGTTAAAACTATCAAGAACTGCAAACAGCACAGGGTCCTAGAAACTTAAAGTGGGGCTATTCCAAATTGACAGATGGGGCGAGATGTGTGAGGATGGCGAAGTACAAAAAAGTATGTTCGAACCGGTAAGAAAAATTAGTGCATGCGCGCCTTAGCAATAAACTTGTCTCTGTCCATTTGCATCCCGATTATTAACTTTAGCGCACGCAAAATAAAGTTAAAGTTTTCCGCAAAACATGATTGTTTTCCTGTACGATGTTTTGCGGAAAATACTCTATTTCGCGTGCATTAAAGTGGATAAAATCATAATGCAAATGGTTGGGGTAAAAGACAATTTTGTTGCCAATGCGCGCGCTTAAAGCTTCTTGCCACATCTAACTTCTAAGAATGTGTGTCATCCGTTAGGTATTTTCGAAATGAATTATAACTATATTTACATAATTAATGTTGCTCCTATATCTTTTGAATTAGCCCCATAAGTTACAGAATGTATGACATAATTTTTGTTTTGTCGAAACCATTCCAAAAGTCGATAAGAGTAGAAATAAGTCTTAATAATTTTAATTGAGTAATAATAAAAATAAAAATAATATTAGGATTTAATACAATTTTATTACGAACATTCTGTACTCAATATCCCAGACTTAAAATATGAACGAGTTTAAATAGGTGTGACGTCATTATTACACAAAGGATTATAACCATTAACAATACGCTGTCTTTTAATAAAAATCTGTAATACACAAGTCGAAGATGCACCGGACAGTAATGTTTGTGCCATAATGACATCATAGACAACGTTTTTACGGGAATAACAAATTGTATATTTTTTAAATTGATTATTGGGAAGATACATAGGTATTTATTTTGCCAAAATATTTATTTTTGTGGGTTTTTACTACATGTATCAATTATCATTATAAGGTACTTTGTCTATAAGAGTAGAATAGTAGGTACACTTAGAAATTATATGATATTTAAGAATATTATGTAGGTACCTTTTATATAGGTAGGTACTTATTACAATAGGTACTTGATGTTGCCCGCAACTTCATGCGTCTAAAGGAAAATCCCTCAGAAATCGTAGATTTTGGCGCGATGAAAAGTATATCCTTTCTATTCTATATCCGAATTTCATCAAAATCGGTCCAGTAGTTTTTGAGCATATTGAATGCACACAAAAAACATACAGACGATCAAATATTAGTATAGATATTGGTAAAGACATAAATAATTACAATTGAAGCGATTGAAATGAAAAATAAAGTTAATATAATAATATGTACCAAATACCTACAATATTGGAGATAAGTAATGAACATACATATTTGATTATACAATACGATAATAACACATTATATTATTTTCACAGTAAATATTTATAATAAACGAGCTTAAAATTAAATGCGCCAATATCGAAAAGAATTTACTTGCTAAATAAACTTGTAAAATTTTGGTCGGAACGTCAAATAACTAAGTGTAGGATTTGTAATTTTCGAGAATTGGCTGAGTTCGATATTATTGGTTATTTCACAGTCTTCAATCTGAATTCAACTAATATCAAGATATTAATTTCGGAGAAGAGATTAATTTCTCGATATATGTGAGATCAATCTCACATATATCGAGAAATTAATCTCTTCTTTAATTGATATTTAAGCGTAATTTTGATATTTTTGTGATGGATGGATTGATGGATGAATGCATGTTTGTTACTCTTTCACGCAAAAACTACAGAACGGATTTAGGTGAAATTCGGTATGGTAGTAGTTTAGGCTCTGGATTAAAACTTAGGCAACTTTTTACCGCGAAAAAGTACAGTATTTCCCTGGGATAACAGATACTATATTTACGTGGGTTGGGTCCGGGAAAAAGCTAGTATTGAACTAATTTTTAATTTTTCATCTGATTCAACATCCTTGAGGCTGGGACTATAATTCCAAAATCCGGAATCCAGTGCAGATTCAGAGCATTGAAAATAGAACTCTGTGCTAATACAATAGAGCTGACAATCGAAATCACAAGTCTCGAGTCAAATGTCAATGTCATTTATGACAGCTCGACACTCGGCACTTCAATTTTTAACTCTATTGTATATGCATAGATTTCTGTTTTCAGTGCTCTGAATTTTATCGAGACTTCCGGAGTAGGTATATAGACTATAGTCCCAGCCTTAATGCGACGTGACGTAGCAAAATCGAACGTTTCGATGAAGAGAGATAGTAAAGTAGTTTTGATATTTATAATACATATTATAAAATATTTTCAATTGCAGCGAGAAAATTTGTCACTTGTCCAGTTGCATTAAAGTACATACATACATACATATAATCACGCCTTTTTCCCGTAAAGGGGTAGGCAGAGACCACTTTTTGCCACTTGCTACGATCCTTACATATTCGTTTCGCTTCGTTCACTTTCATTCTTACCATCTATTCCTCCTCTTACATTCAACGTAGCGAAGTGGCTCTCCATGATCTGCTTTTCACCTCCGCGAGAAACGAGACGTGATGGGTGGTGAACCACATCGCCGTTAAATTAAAGTAAACCTATTATTATTAGTTCAATTAGTAAATAAGCAGTAGTAAATAGTAAATATGGGAGTCAATACACAAATACCTCACGAAACATTATGAAAACAGAACTTTTTCAGCTCATTCCAAGGCCACAAAACCGAGACGAATTCCGGGCATAATCGATGAAGCCTTAAGCCCATCTCAGGGTGTTCTAATATTTTATTGAAACAAAAAGCACGAACCACAATACCGCAGTTAAAACACACAAAATAAAAAATCAATTGTTTGTTTGTTATTAAAAATTATAACAGCTTTGCACTCAATGCATAATTATGATAATAAATACGGTACATACACTTAAAAAAATATTTTTTAATTTTTATCTGTCTGCTTGATCCAGCTACTGATTTTGACCGGCTGATTTTGACTTTCACTGCAAATGGCTGTAAGGAGTAACTTAAGCTATTTTTCTCTTAGGGTTTAGTTTCACGGAAATGAAGTTGCGGGCAACAGCTAGTAGCTAGGGTAATAATTGTCTATCTTGCTCACACACTCTATCTTGTGTAATTGTCTATCTTGTTTAGAAAGGAAGAGTGTGATTTGGGAGTAAATGTGACGTGTTCGGTGGATAAGTTGGCGGATTTGTAGAATAAACTGCTTCCAAATTCCTGTTACGTCATAAGACGAGCTTGTCACGAGCTTTGCCTATCCCATGTTGCTTTATTACAACAAAAGGGTACTTTCCTGTTTTTTTTATTACATAAATGAAAACGGAAATCAATATTTTCAAAGAAGCTACGGATTGTTTCAAGCACTTTTGTGAGTCTTGTGAAAACGCTCCATACAAAATATTATGTCGTATCGTACCGGCATGCATGCACAATATTTCTGGTATCTCTAAGTTGCGTTTGACGTCAAACCCGCACTTGCGCGTTTATGTTCATACAATTACCATTGTAAATCTTTTTGTATTTGATGTAATTTAATTAGTTAAGTAGGTTTTTTTTACAATAATGTAAAACTTTAAATGTAATACTTTTAACAGGTTGTAATAACTAATTACTTCTGAATGTCAAAAAAATAAATTTTTATGTGTAGGAAAATACCCAGTTGCTCTATATTTTATTGTGACTACAAATAAAACTTATTTCCTATGAATTCAAACACCGCTTTGGCACATTATACAATGGTACATAGACTAGAATCAATTTAGCTACAATACCAATACATTGAACGAATTTAGTCTTAACTATCCACTTCATTATTATTCACAATTCGGCGGAAAACTTTATTTCAGTTAATTTTAAACAATTCTTCGTTTTATTTATTTCTGTTAATTTGACAGTTACGAGCGTTCGAAAGATGGAGAACGTAATGTTATACCTGTGATTAAGAATTAGAAAAGAGAGATTCGTAGCTTAGAACTTTGACGTAAGTTAGGTATATTACTACCTATATTGACTAAAAATGTAATATGTAATAAAATAGATTTTCTAATAGAATATACAACAATAAAATATACAACAACAAACATCATAATAAGAATACTTTAAAACAGATAACATTTGATCGAATTTGCTTATTTGCTGCTCAAATAAATTCTCATAATTTATATTATAAATAATATAACTCTTCCGTGTACTATAATATACAGTGTGTTCTTTGCAGGCCTTAAGAGTGCGCTAGTCAACGGCTCGAACTCAGTGCTGCGCGCGAGGAAAATGCTTCTTATTTCACCTAATATTGGGGAAAAAAGGATATACCCATAAAATAGTAATCTATACTTATAAGAGAAGCTATACTGCACACATTTATGCAGGTGTGTAAAGTATTTTAGAAAAGGCGTCTTCAAATTACGCAAATCGACACTCAGCTGTTGGTGTTTTATGAAAAAACTATATAATATTTTTGGCTGAAGTAAAATTATCTCAATTGCTGAATAATTGAACCGTGTCGGTATTTGCTTGCTTTTTTATTATCATTCTTCATTTAATTTTTATTTACGTTCAAAGTTGCGCTAAAAATGCAATGTTTGGAGGCTATTATCTTCTACACTAATTTGAATTTCAGAAATATAAGCAAATACCGACCTAGATAAGTGTCATAAAAATCGATATTACGCTAGAACTTCGGTCTACAATGTTTGACTTTGGAGTAAATCACCAACAGCGTTTGTATGGAGAAATGACCGACTAGCGTAGCCTTAAGCTTTGTAATAATTAAGAGCCCTCCTATTCACAGGCTGTCGCTGTCTCTGCTATCCGGGATGACAAGAACAGCAATTGACTTGAGCGTCACTTAGTTAAACTATCATTCTAATGTCCAGTATTCGGCGGTTAACGTTGAAGGCATATAAAGATTTGCAAGTGACGATTTATCGATCCTTTTTGAGTCTTAACTTTTTATTTAGACATTTAAATAGAAACATTTGGACACAGCAAATTCGATTGTAAAATGTACCCATCAGAAATTTTATAACCCAAAGGGTTTTATAACTTATAACGGTTTTATAATTAGCTGAAAATCGAACACACAAGTGTACTCGACACATCAGCAGATATATGACAGCTCGATACTCGACACTTATATTTTCAACTCTATTATATTAGCGCAGAGTTCTATTTCAGTGTTCTATTATATTTATCCGAGCCCGTCGGGTTCCAGGGCCTTTAGTCAAGATGAATTCGATAATTTCGACAGCGAACTTCGAAATCTAAAATGTATGGGATTTGACATAAAGCCATAAAGCATTGCTAAGAGACATGTCGCTTGTGAGGCCTTATGTTTTGACATAAAAATCCCATACATATTGTAATCGAACTTTATCGTCGAAATTATCGAATGCATCTTGACTAAAGCCTCTGATCGTTTGTAGGCCGCCGATAATAAATCGGCTAGTTTTGTATCGACGACTACATATTTACAGTACGGTACACTATAGGAAATTGCGATTAGTACTTTTACGAGTACGATTTAAGAGTGCGTTTACAAATTTGACAAAAATTTGATGTTTTTCGGTTTATTTTGCAACCAAATGAAACCAAATTCTTCATAAAACTAACAACTGTCACAATCAGAGTAGGTACCTATTTTTTTATATAAATTGTAATAAAATTATAAAAATCATATTATATTAGTTAGTAGTTATCTATAGCAAAACCATTTTCCAAAACGTCTTCACCCAAAATTTACTAAAAGAGATCATTTTTCTACTCTTATGGAGCTTATACCCAAAGATGGCAGACAAAATCATATTAATACTTGCTTAAAAAATTCAACAATATTAAAAATTTATATAGTGAATTATTATTTTTTAACAAAAAATTAAACCGACTTCCTCAGTAAAATAACAAAAATGTATAAATATTTTTTCTAAATAATACCCATTTTAAATTTGGCTAAAATTTTAACTACTTAACTGATTTAAAATATCCTTTCAGTTAGCATCAGTTCAGAACGAGACGCGATGCGGCGCGGATTTTGAAGATAGCTATCATAGACGTATTTAATTAGACGAGGCATCTTGAGGCAAAAAGTGTCTCCAGTTAAATGGTTCTGTAATGGGTCTATTCAAAATTGAATTTTATTCACCACACAATTAGACACACGTTTAATTGTAAGAGTTCTTATAAGGTCGAGCTGCACTGCGCTGCGCGGCCACATTTGCAATGAAACCTGTATCTTTTTGTGTAGTAAATAAAGTTCAGTTTTGAATAGCTTCAAAGTGCCGCGCCGCGTCGCGTCTCGGTGTGATTTGACTCTTAGGACATTTTCACTTGCACACAATTCGCTATCGTACCAAAACTAGACACACGAAGCATTTTTTTAAAACACACTTTTTTAATATTGCAAATACCTATTATGTTAAATTCTAATTCAATTTATCCGCAAAGTTAGGCAAAAAATATATAATTCGTTTAGAATTTTACGCTTTTGTTGTTTTAAAACTAGATACTTTCAAGTAATCGTTCCGTAATCTGTTTCTTATGATGTAAGGCTGGGACCATGATCCGGAATCCTGATGGACGGCGAAAATTCAGACCATTGGAAAAATAATTCTGCACTGATACAATAGAGCTGAAAATCGAACACACAAGTGTCGAGTCCAATAGCATTGACATGTAACACGCTCTCGTGCTCAAAATTTTCTCAGGTCCCCCGGATTCCGGATCATATTATAGTCCCGGCCTAACTGATTTTGTCTTCATTATAGATTGTAAGTACGTGTGTATCTAGTTTTGTATACTATACACTATTCATACCTAGTATTTCATGTGTCAGTGTAAAGGGTGTATCTTTCTAACATGATATATATTATAATTGATGAATCTTTTCGATAACTACAGTAAATATTTACTTTCTCTAAATTATGTTTACTGCGTCAATAATTATTTAATAATTAGACTAATTTATTTTTAAAGTGATTTAGAATTTGTTTGCGCACTTGGGGTGTAAGGGCGACTTGCTTGTAAAGAATAATAACTAATAATATTATTCAGAAAAAAAAAAACAAAAACTGGCCGTAAAATACAATATATATAAGGTATTCAATTGCGTAAGGGAAAGTCCTCACACTTCGTCAACACTTTTTACCAATTTTTACTACCTGCTATCTTATCGAGACCATTCTATTTTTTTTATTTTCCCAGAAGATGTTGACTATATGACAAAAACCTAAACCCGGAGGGAACCTACCAAGCGTAGTATTTTGAACATCCACCATATACAGGTCTCATAGTATGTTACCCAAGTAAACTTAATTAAAAATACGAACAATTTCTTTAAAGCGACACTGACTACCTTGTCAGGGTTGCAAGCTTAAATTAAATTGAGGCATTAATAACGGCAAAAACATAACATTAATAAATAGCTCTACTATTTTTTTACCAGGTCCCACAAACAAAATATGAATTAATCCAAGAATCTACATTTTGGTCAGAAGAGAAATTTTGTAAACTACTGGTCGTTTTTCTTTCAACGAGCCAAAACGCTCTAGATATTGTCCTGGGCCTCCAGTCAAGATGCATTCGATAATTTAGACGACGAAGTTCGACTATAAAATGTATGGGATTTGACATAAGGCATCGCAAGCGACATGTCACTTAACGATGACATATGTCAAATCCCATACATTTTTGATTACGAAGTTCGTCGTCGAAATTATCGAATGCATCTTGACTAGAGGCCCAGTTATCGCAAGTCCGCATTTCGCATTTCGCCCAATCCCCTCCTGCTAAGCTATTCTACCTACTTATACTAGGTGCAGTATATATTTTCCTATCGTATTCTTTATAAATTCACTCCTAATCGTTTCGAATTCATCACGATTTTATTTTGCTGTGATACTAAGTGTACAACCCTCTATATTTACTAAGTTGTATAACATTATTTACGTGTATATTATATTTTTCAGCTTATTCCGTGTTCAACCCCACGTCCTTATAACGACGTTACCACAGAGTAAAAATATATACTTACGTACAGATAAACCTCTTTCGCAGAACAATCCAATTTTTGTCAGGGTTGTCACAGAAGATGGGAGTAAATTAAGCTAAGTCTAGCTTCAGTACACTGTTATTGAGAAAGTATAATTGGTACACACCACAATCCGGCATCGAACCTGCACGATCACGCGTGTGACTCAGGGGCTCAATTCAC
Source organism: Glaucopsyche alexis (assembly GCA_905404095.1). Taxonomy (NCBI): domain Eukaryota; kingdom Metazoa; phylum Arthropoda; class Insecta; order Lepidoptera; family Lycaenidae; genus Glaucopsyche; species Glaucopsyche alexis. Next base: position 1,813,023 of record FR990042.1, read on the forward strand.
TAGGTCATGTATGCTCTTTAAATCAAGACATCTCCTAGAAAATGAAATATTTGATAGGCAAAATAAGATATACTTTTATTTATTCTATTATTTTTCATATAATATATAGTCCATATTTTTTGGTTCATATTATTTGTATTTAATATTCTAATATTATAATGTTTAAACATTCGTTGGACACAAATATAATATTAAAAAAATGTCGTCATGATAATAATTGACAAAAAATAACACATCACAATTTCACACACAAAAACTCAAACACGTTTAAAAATTTACGTGTTCCATCGACGGCACATAATTTTAACCGGATTTTTGACACTACCTATTGATCTTCGTATACGCGATAGGAGAATTGTGGACACACCGTCTTGCAGTAGTGCAATCGAATTGAAATTAAATTAAGTTGCTGTTTCTGTGGTGCTAGCTTTCTTTAACCTGTGACCTTACGTACTTAAGTCGCGTTGGATGAGGTTTGAAAATCCAGGGGTTGAACACAGAATAATCCTATTTTTCTAAAGTTTTCCAAATATGATTATTTTTGCGAGAAATAAGATAACATAAAATCTTTAAAATTAACATGATTGCTTATAACAAGGAATTAGTTATTAATTATGTATAATATATACATTGATTTTAACAATAGGTTAATATAATATTTTGAAATACAAAATCTCAACTAAATTTAGAAATATTAAATCAGTCTTTAATAAAAACTTAATTTCATATAATTAAAGTCTACATAAAGTTTATTCCTACAACTTATGGTAAAGGAATTGGCATAATAAAGAGACATAACAGAAGAATCTCACACAAAAGAGTAACTTAGTTAAAATCTAGTTTATTATAATATAGTTACAATTCCTATACATTTATTTATGGAGTAGGTGTAATGTTGTATTTATTTTTAATGTAATTTTGAGCAATTTTAAAATTATAAAAAGTTTTCAACTCATTTGAAGCAAAGTTGATATTAGATGAAAAATAAATATAAGTTTTAAAAATAAATAAATATTTATTTTTAAAACTATAATATTCCTCGTTTGGTAGACCGGAAAAAAACTAATACACTTTGAACAAGGTATAAATCAATTCTTACCAATACCTAATATTTACTTCATGTGTAAATACACAAAAATATAATACCTAGTACTCTTTATATAAATTTATTTGATGATATCAAATGGTGTCAAATTATTATTATCATTTTTGTCAATTAATAAATTATACAACAGGTTTAAACAAATAGGTAACAACTTCAAGCACAACATGCACTAAATGTAATAAATAATAATTTTATTTATTAATTGTACTAAATAATAAATATATTTTTCCCCTAATATACAATAGTATTAAAATTTAAAACAACTAACAACCCCTCGAAGAAAAAAAAAAAACTAATTTACACACTTAGGCTTAGATAATAGCTTTTATTTACAATATTATAATGATTCAACAAAAAATCTACAAAATTTCTTGTAATAATAGTTGATTATAATTATTATCGAGTGTGGAATGAGGGCAATCGTGGCATAACAAAAATATTAATAATAATAATATATTTTTTATATTATTTTAACGATAGGAACAATAGGTGTTAAAAATTAACGTAATACTTAATTGCATGCTTCTTTACTGACAGGCCAAATTAAATTTATTTACGTAACCTCTCGTCAATAAATAAGAAACATCTGAATGTAAGCATTCTAGTCCAATTTTCTAATGATAGAGGATGCTGTTTTTTGGTTCCGTACTGAAAGGGTAACAACGGGACCCTATTACTAAGACTACACTGTCTGTCTATTACCAGGCTTGAAATATTCACAGGATATTTAATTGTATATGCACTTTAATAAAAAAATGTATTATTAACAATGGTACGGAACTCTTCGTGCACGTGTCCGACTCGCACTTGGCTGGTTTTTATTCAAGCTCTCTGCGTTTGGCTATGTGCATTATGGATATTCAATTTTGGCCTAGTAGCCAAGATGCCATCGCTAATTACTAATATAAAAATCGGAAATGTACGCTATTGACGTATCGCGCGCTATATAATACTAGCTGACCCTGCAAACGTTGTTTTGTCACAATATATTATAAAAAATAGATTACGAGTTACAACCGATTCTCAGACCTACCGAATATGAATATGGTGAAGCCGTTTCGGAGGAGTGTGTCCCCGAAGTCCGAACACTATGACGCGAGATTTTAATATAAGGTTAAAATCAATTATAAAAAAATTACGGTTAAATCAATTAAAAATAAAAAATCAATTACGGAAACTTTGGGGACGTGATTTACTGCTGGTGTAAAGACGTTTAGGCAAAAAAAAATTAAACTCGTGGAAAAAAAATATACAACATTAAATTATTTTGCAAGAAATTAAATCTATTGCATTATTAATGAGTTGTGACTTATTTCTTTCACGCAAAAACTACTGAACGGATTTTGATGAAATTTGGTATGGTAGTAGTTTAGGCTCTAGATTAAAACATTGACTACTTTTTATTCCGGAAAAGTACAGTATTTCCTCGGGATACTCGATACTATATTTACGCGGGCGGAGCCGAGGGAAACAGCTAGTCTCATATATCATTTTGAATTTCGAAGATTGTCATGTAATTAATGATGGCACGTAGGGTAAGCCTATTATTATTATTATTTTACAAAGCCGAACTAATTTTGTAATAATATTTTTCACAGCCAATGATTCGTAAAATTAGAAAATAAATATTATAGAAAACCTTCAAAAATTTACAATATCGATCGAAAAAGTTTTTTTTAATACGATGTTTCACAATGCTAGATAAAATTTTGGCCGGATTAAAATAAAAATTAAAATACTATTATGAAGTCTATGATTAAAAAAAATGTTACACTCACGAGTTACAATATACTTTTCTAAACAAATATATTTAAGCAAATAGCTTAAAAAATATTCATATATGTATGTTGATTATTCGTATTCGTATAGGAATTTGTTATTGAATATATTTAGGAAAGGATCTTAAAGCAATTCTTTTTATAAAATATACCTATAAAACAGATGATGATGTCTGTAATATGTTTCAGTCTTCTATAAGTTATTTCTATGGATTAAGGTCAGTTCATACCGAGATTCGTCGCGTCTCGGAGAGCACAGAGCGAACTGAGCATCGAATGTGAAATTTGTATCATTATTCGCTGCTCAGTTTAGCGCCATATACGGACAAACGCAGCGCTGCATATTTTTACATCTTCAAGTAACGTTGCGTCGTGTCTCAATGTGAATTGACCCTTAAGCAAAGTTAAGCTATTCAAAGTTCAGAAGACTGTGTTAGTTACTGAAACTAGATCAGGCAATTAAGTGACTATTGTATGAGGCGAAGACAATTGTATATTAGCAAATAGAGTGAAGAAAATTGAATCATTAGACTGAAATGATACTTGTTGTTGATGAACATTAAATGAGAACAATTTGTAAGGACGCTCAAACTGCATTTTTTTGTCACCATCATTACTAGATACGCGGTACAATTTGCTGAGAAGATTAATCTAGGCCACGTATCTAGGCAAATATTGCTTAGTAAGCTCAACTTTAAAAAAAAAAAATATGTATAACATACTTTTATATTTCGTATGTTGTGCTGTTAGCGCCTACAAATCAAAATCTAATAGGACAACTCTGTTACCAAAATTAAAAACTATAAATGAACTATGTTATCTCTAATCGTGTTAAAATAATATTATTATTTGAGGCGATACTTAGTTGTAGAAAAAATGTGTGTGCTAGTTTTATTCCGTATTCAACCCCTAGATTTTATACCCTAGTCCTTATAACGACGTTACGTAGGACGAGTGTAGGGTCGAACACGGAATTTATGGATTTATAACATAATCATAAGTGTAAAAGATTTTAAAGGAATTTCATATAAAATAGGGTATTTACTAAAGTATTCTAATAAGTATATTATGTATAATATTTACATTTCCCTCACCATAATTCTGTGACCTCTATTATTTAATCTTTTCCTACCTACAAATCATTAAGTCATTGTTACGTCGCCAGGTGTTAGTATAGTGCTTTTTAGTTCTTAATAATTATTTTCGATCGTTTTTTTCCATTCCCGTTAACAGGCTATCTTAGAGTCGAAACTTACAAATAGTTATTAGTATTTAGGACTAGAGTAATCGTTAGCGTAATGGTATTTTATAATGAACATTTGGAAAGAGCCGATTACTTTTAACATAGGTATTATAGTTACAACTACATACATCTTAATTTAATTGAGTCTTTTAAATAGTTCGAAACCTGTAAAGGAAGTTACGCAAGATTTAATAAACGATGCATAAACGCTACATCTACATGTGCATACGTTTTTAAAATTTGATAAACTCATAACCGTATTAACTAACAATACAACATTTATATAATTTTAATTAATTAATATAACTTTAAAATTGAATTAAATTAGAAAATTTTCATCTATAAATACAGGAACGGCTTTAGTTGAAGTTGTAAAGTTGGACATGCCAATAGCCCAATAGTCTTTTCAACTCTACAAAAGCCGATCCTATACATCCGTAGGCTTGACATCGTTGTCTGCTTAGTTCTCCTCTCCTAGTAGCACAAGGTCGTCGGCAACAACATCAGAAACATGGAGGTATATGATCCAGTACATCAGATTGAAGCAAACGAAGCAGACGGGGAAAACGATGCGTGAGTATTTGTCGATGTCCGAAGGGGTGGTGCCCAGCAATTTGTTGATGCCCTGCAAAAGTACTCAAATTGACTCCCTACAGTTAATAATTCAACAAGAATATTATCAATAGAGCATTTAAACAATTTGGGACTTAAAGTGGAGCCTGAAAATCAATTTATTGAAGTTAACATACGAGGATTCAGAACACGCGTATGATTAGGGAAGAAGGAGAAAGGTACCAGGAAATATGTGTGTACAAATAATGAGTTACATACTGTAGCAATAAAAGTGATGGATTTTTAAGATAGTAAGTACTGTACCACAAACATGTCAAAAATTAATTCACTCAAAGACCTTTAAAATTACTTTACATGTTGTACACACACGAGTATCTTCAATAAAATATTTGATACAATCCACATTAATGACGATATAAAATAAATTCGCAAATGGCTTTGGAACAATCGCAACACGAAAAATCGCTCTGCTGAACAACATACATTCGCAGAGTAATTAAGGTGACGTTCATAAACAACACTCTTATATATTCTTGGTCTTACCTTGGCCTGAATCAGATGTGGTGGTAGTTCGGCGGTACTCTCAGGGTCTGGAGCTGGTGGTGGTGCATTCGAGGGTCCACTTCGGGCGCCATTGATAGTATTCTCCAATGTTGCAACTTTCGTAAAAGGCTTAGCATCATGACCATGATGGACTTTGAACCGCACTTCCTGTGTATGAGTATTGTAAGACTAAATTAGGAGTAGTATAATTAAAGTTCAAAAATATAAATATATATTTTGATCTTCCAAAATCAGAGTAACCTACCGAGGATCGACTTGGTGGAGTAGGTCTCGTGATTCCAGCAGTTCGCGGTGGAGGTAGCGGCTCAGGTCCAACTGGTACTGGGGGTGGTTCAATATTTATCTTTTTCTCAGCGGCCATTTTCTGAACAGCAGTAAATCGTTGCTTCCTCATCTGAATCCTCTTGGCCATGTAACCAACGGTTGCGTATTCTGAAAGAATTTAGAAACGTTGATTAAAATGCTCTAATGAAATCGCAAAGCTAAATAAAAGACGCATAGCATAACCTAGAGTAATAGTACATAAGGTCATGTTTGATACCTAGTAGACTGGCGAACACCATTACGAAGCAGGTTCCCAAGTAAACATCGATGGACTTGACGTATGAGATCTTGGGCAGGGCAGCATTAGTTGATGACATCAGGGTAGTCATGGTCAAGACAGTTGTTACGCCAAGTGACACCCGAGCAGGGGTGGCGTTACGGTTCAACCAAAACGAAACCCAAGATATAATGACAATCAAACCCGAAGGAATGTAAATCTGGATCAGATAGTAGCCCATCGAACGTACGAATTGAATTTCGCAAGCCAACCGCGAATAATTTCCTGCAATAATAAATGAGTTGAATGATACTGCAAAACAGATAAATCGGCTTGAACTGCCCAACATACTGAAATGTGTGGTTAAAACAGATTTAAAGTAATTGTAAGTATTTATTGAGTTAAATTAAGGGTCAATTCACCCCTAAACGAAACAATACGTAACACGGCGCAACATTTTAAATATAGCTATTCAAAATTAAACTTTATTTATGACACATAAAGATACAAGTTTCATTGTAAGATCTAAAATGTCACGTTACACGGTGCACCGCGATGCACAACCCATGTGCGATGTAGTCATACAAAGTCTTATAGAAGATGTCTTATGAAAGGTATTGGTTTTGTGTAGTGAATAAAATTTATATATATTCATATAATACATATTTTGAATAGCTATTTTACAAAATACAGCCGCGTGGCATCTCTTATACATATACTTTACATTAATCATTTATTTTGGGAAAGAATTGATATCATAAAGATACGTTTTATCTGACGGTCAATACATAAAAGTCAATAAGTTATATTAGAATAAATAAGTAGAGTTATATATAATTGAATAAACAATCTAATGTATATTTTATACGTAATGAATATATAGCAACTATAATTAGTATTAATCGAAGCAGAACGTGCAAGACTGAAGAAGTAAGAATAATATAATAGCCGAAGTGCTTTGTACCTGTTGTAAGAGAAATTTCCATAGCCCGCTGCCGATGGCCAAGCACTTTAAATTGCGGTAGAGATACCTCGCTGGATACTCCTACGGAATTCGGTCCCTCGTTCCACTTATATCTGATGTCCCGCATGGTGTAGCCAACTGTACCATGCAATATGGAACGATATAAATACCCATCACAATGGGGGTTACATAAAAGTGAATGCCGATTAAACTACGAAGCTAACGTTTCCGACGAAGGTGTGTGGCGTCGTCATTATAAAATGTCAATTGTTCTCAACTTTATAATTTCTCTACTAATTGGAAGCGTAATTGAAAATTGTGTTTCATTATTAGTTGTTATGTTTCCATTTATTCAAGCGATTCACTATTGAAAAATAAACTTTTATTGAAACTAGAATAGGTGTGACCACTATCATAAAAACTTACAGGATTCAATCTCGATATTGCACAACTGACGATCCATTGGAAAATACTGCAAATCCATGGGGCATGACGCGGTTATAGTCAATCTGAAAACAAATTAATGCTTCAAATAACTTCATCCGGTCAGACTCAGAATTGGTATTCAATTGGTTTATAGAGGTTATCGATATTTAATTAAGGATTACCTGATACTTCTGGTTATAGATCCAGAATGATGAATGCGAATAAATTCGTTACTTGTTGTGGCTATGTGAAAGTAAGATTGCTTCTCATTGACGAAAAAAGTGTCCGGGACCCATATATTTCTTATGAATTCTGATCCCACTGACAAAGTTTCTACCCCGGGTCTTTTCTTATAAGCGAGTCTTGGGTCCGTCCAAAATTGTCGAAAGTAAAAGTCCAATGTAAAATCCTGAAAACAAAATTTACTTAGTAAACTGTATTCGAGAGTTTGCAATATAGTCAACATAAATTTCATTGTGATACGACGGTATAATATGAACAATAGGAGTTTGTCTTTTGCCGAATCATTTTCGTTTCAAACGTGGCAAAATGGTTCAATTGTAATGAAAATAATAGCTTCGCCATTTTAAATCATCAGTTTATACAGGATGTATTCAAAACAAAAATAGATATTCAGATAATGTGATCTGTAGGTCGATTCTGCTAATTAACCTTTCTTAACTAGTAAATACACCCTGTATAAACAATACATGTCATTTAATGGAATTTATTCTTCTCTTATGAAACTGTATGAGAATTAGGTATTCAAAGCTGGCGAAATTTAATTTGCATAATGTTATGTTTCAGATCAAAGACGAACAAATAGGTACTCATAAATTATATTTCACCAACTACACACACAAAAATGGACATGAATTTAAGTTTTACGTATGGCAGAATTTACAATTTTTATTCCTTGTGCTTATTTTCATCAAATCTTAATTTTTGCTCTCAAATGCTGCCACATGTTTTTAAACGACATTAAATTCGACGAATAATAATGAATTACACTGTTACTCGACGAACAAAATTTAAAGTACACGGATTTTTGGATTGTTTTCATTATTTTTATTGTGATTTACATCAAAATCATATTGCGAATTTATTTCTTCCCACGTGTATTTTAAATATATTAAATGAAATGGACTATTCTAATTCCGATTATGGTCACGTCTTAATGTGACTTTTTGGGTCCCCTTGATTTGGTTTCCACTAGGGGTCATACTCCCTGGTCTCATTCAGACGTTATTTTTTGGAACCGTTATCAAGGGTTTACGGCGTTCAATTAAAAAAAAATATTCCGATTATAATTTACCATAATCAAGAACGAACGAACTTTGATATAGTAGAATCACGATTTCGTTTGTTTTACACTGGAAATAATAACATTTAGTAAGAAATTAAAATAATACAACTTAAAAATAAACACTCGAAGTTCCCTCGTCCAATCGGAACTTTCTGGACAGCGGTTACAAACATTAAATACATTCATAGCAAGACTACTAAAAGTTAGAAAATTGCGAGTGGTGACTCCCAAGGTTTCGAACGCCATTTTGGGAGACAGTAGAAAGAAACCCACAGACACAAAAGACACCTACTCAAAAAACATAAAAAGCTTAAAAAAATAACACCAATGGAGCAAATTCGACTGTGTCTTGCTTGGAGGAATGTTTAATAGCAAATAACATTTTAGTATGTTTTTAGACACACCCGGAGAACTATGCCACTTGATCAAAGGGATCTTATAGAGTATAATTTTGAGAATTAAGCAAATAGTGGATGTAGCATTCCGGGTAGTCGGCTCCATTACGCCGGCATGCTCGCAGCCTCGTGTCTGGGGCTGCTCGGTCGCAGCGGCCCACGGCCGGAGAGACCGAGTCAAGCGTGAGTTGACAGTGGCGAGTACCATGAGCACTTCGGAGACGGAGCTGATAGATAGCACATACATGGTGACGCCCACCTCCACTGGAGGACCTGCAATCAAGCCCAATCGTGAATTTCGTGAGCCCCCCGTGCTGTGAAAACCAAACCAGAGGACGATGGTGTGATTAGGTAATGCTGGAGCTAGACCGTAACCTAGCTCTTCGAAGTTCTAATCAACGATCTACATAAAAATGGGCTTGGAAATACCATTTTCACTTCAGATAAGGAACTGATGGACAGCACATACATGGTGACGCCCACATCCACGGGTGGTCCTGAAATGTTAGTAGTCATTTTATAAATGGAAAGCACCGGGTTCGTGACCTCAAATCGATGATTTCAATTATTTATGAAAATAGTACAATAGTACGCTATCCGTTTATGATGGCGTTTCTTTGTTTCTATTATATGTTGTGTTTAAGGCATTGTTAAAATCTACCTCGACATGTTGATACTGAAATTCTATATTCTTTGCCTTCTATTCAAGTGCGGAGACTAAATGATTCGTGAGGTCTTCTATACGTCGTATTTATCTACATTCTCGCTTTGCTAGGGGCAGAAATTTTAAATATACCGTCATTTATATTCATAAGATTTGACGATATCTATACAGTAACGAAACTTCGTAATCGTAGCACATTTTACTTCGACTATATTATGATGCGGAATCTGGAACGCCGGAGAAAATAGAACTCTGGGCTAATATAATAGAGTTGAAAACCGAATACACGAGTGCCGAGTCAATGTCAATCTCAAAATTGTCAAATTTGACTCAGGTATCGAGATGTCAGATTTGAGAACTCGACTCTTGAGTGTTCGATTTTCAGCTCTATTATATTATCGTACATCTCTATTTTCAGCGCTCTAAATTTTCTTCGGCCTTAGGATCACGGGTCATATAGTTCCAGCCTTATACCCCTTACTAGTGAAAAACACTACAGATTAGTTATTCAAAGTTGCTGTCTTTGTCTGATACATTGGAAAAGTCACTTGACTGACAAAGATAGCAACTTTGAATAGTTTAACTGTCAATATTTTTATAAGAAAGGGTGTATGTTTAATTGTTATTACAAATATTTATGTTTCTTGCAGAACTTGTCACTTTCCTCACATTTTATACTAAGCTGCTTTAATCTTCTTTGCTAAAGTCCATTATTAAAATTTTATTAATAAGGGTTTTATTTGATCCCCTTGTAATCCCTTTTATTATTATCGAATAATATTAAAATTTCGGTTTTATCTCTTTCAAGTTACAATTTTCTCCCCTTTTACTTTTTCTTATAATCTTCTTCTTATTTATGATCCTATACAGTAGGTATAGTATTATTGAATCCATTGCTGCAGAAATGCTGCTGTTGCGCAATCCAATGATTGAATAATTGATATTAAGTGGTATAGTTGACATAATTCTGTCAGCAGTTAATCAATTTAGGAATACTAAATTTATGAAAATAATAGAAACAATAATGGTGTGCAGTCTGCATTGATATGTTGCTTATAATTTAGATTTGAGGTTTTAGTTTCTTTGTACCACCAAAACAATACATTCTTTAAATCACTTTATGCTTGAATATTGTATCTTGTACTTTAGGTTGTACCACTTTTTTTGCCATACGTAAAATGTTGGGTTTCACTAGTATTTTCAATCATAATATGTTCTGTTGTGCTAACGTTTCATTGCTGACCTTCTTGTTTTTCATGTTAGTCACAGTGCCTTTTTATACTCTCTTGCTAAGTTTCCTGATTTCATTATTTTAGTAATTTCGATTTTATTAAAATTAATATCAGTTAAACAATTAAAAACTTTTGCGAGCATGAATTGACACTCAAACAATAATATAATTACTCAAACTTATATTTAAATAAGCTCTCAAACTAACATTAATAAAGAAATAAAAATAAATATAATACCTCCATAGTTGGGTCGTACTCTCTTGTCGTAGCTCACACTCAGCGAGTCGAGGATCGCTGATATGTTGACATCCCCAAACATGCCGCCGCCGCCTTGGCCGCTAGTGGGAAAAAGTAAAAAAATATGAGATCACTAGGTCACTTCTTAGGCTGGGACTATATAATCCGGAATGCGGCGGGCCCGGGAAAATTCAGAGCACTGAAAATAGAACTCTGGAGTTGAAAATCGAACACACGAGTGTAGAGTTTCTGATTTGACATTGACATTTGTTGTTCTATTTTCAGCTTTATTGCATTAGCGCAGTTCTAACTTTACTATTCTAAATTATCCCGGGCCGCCAATACCGGGTCATATAGTCCCAGCCTTACTAGTAAATACTTACACAACTGATTTCATGTTTGCTGTCTCTGTCTGTCAAGTGACATTTCTGACGTATCCGACAAAGACAGCAACATTGAATTCCTAATCAGTGGTGTAATTTTATTTTCTAAGTAAAATACCTACTCAAAATATTTTTATAACTACTTACATAGCAACAAACCTGTATTTTTTTAATTATTGATTTATAAGGCAAACGAAATAGATAAACACACAACGCCGAAAATACGCGATCGGATTTAGGCAGCTGAGTTTAAATTCTAACGTCTTCGATAGTACCGATTTACCTACCCCATATATTGGTTAAGTAGTTAATTTTAGTAGTTAACAGCCTCCGTGGTCTAGTGGTTAGTGCATTGGCTCTCGACTCGGAGGTCGTGGGTTCGATTCCCGCATTGGAACAACAAAAAATGTTGTTTCCAAGTTTGGTTAGGACAATGCAGGCTGATCACCTGATTGTCTGACAAGAAAGATGACCCATGCGTCGGATGGACATGTAAAAAGTCGGACCTGCATCTGATCTTGCGTCAGTCGTGTCGGTTATCCGTCCCACTGGATCAGGGGGGTGAAACTCTCATACATGCACAAATTAACAGAGTACAGAGACATCTAAAAATGACTGTCCGGTACTAACAGTTTGAAAGTTTTCGGATTGTCACAACAGATGCCACTAAGCGACTTCTACATCGCGCTATCGCTAACACAAGGCGTATTTATAAGGGCTCGCGAACATTTTACTATGCAGCAATCATATCCCACTATTAAAGAGGAACTTGGTCGTTGTTGTGTCTACGACTTTCGATTAAACTTAATTTCTGTCCATAATTCAGTTCAATAAAAATTATCAGGCGGTACTACTTCCATCTAGCGGGTTTGATAGTAACTAAAACGGTACAACGCCATCTAAAAACGACATTCCGAAACTTTTGCAAGACTCAGTTTCAATTTTAGAGTTGCGCATCTATACTAATATATATCTGTATTATCTATGCACTGGATTATGAGCGTAAAGGAAAAGAGAGTGCTCTTGTGTGCTGCACACACACTTGGGCACTATGAAATTACTCCTGCGTAACTGGCCTGAGTTCAATGAAACCGCACACCGTCACCGAGATCGGTGTGGGGAGTTATTATTAGTTAATTTGAAAAGCACTGCATTTAACGACACTTCTTTATATACATAATTATATGTCACAGTAAATTGTAAAAACCGTTAGATTGTAAAATAACTAATGACAATGTAAAAATATGTCGAAAGATTAAAAACTATATATTTATAATCTAACGAAAAATAATGTGTAAAATTATAGGCACCATATTCGCGTCGGAAGTCTATCAACATTTTACAATTTCACTAGTTTTATTACAATCCAACGGTTTTTACAATTTAACGGTGACATATATAATTCTTTTATACGTGTGTTTATATATTTTTATTCTAACGAAAAATAATGTGTAAAATTATCTAAGGCACCATATTCGCGTCGGAAGTCAATTAAATTTTACTAGTACTCAATACAATTTTACTAGTTTTGTTACAATCTAACGGTTTGTACAATTTTACGGTGACATATAATAATTCTTCTGTACGTGTGTTGACTGTGAACTCCTCCTAAACGGCTGAACCGATTTGAATGATTTTTTGTGTGGTGTGTTCAAGTGGATTCGAGTTATAGATTTGCAATTGGACCCGGTAGGTGTCGCTGCTGTCAGTACGTCAACTTTTAAAGCAGTCCGCGGTACGAAGTTTGCCGGGACAGCTAGTATTATATAAATTACTATGCAAATGCTTACGCACGTACCGATTTGGTCTGGAGAAGACCATTATGACAGTATTATGACTATTGTACTCGTATTAGCACGGAGTAAAATTTACAGTGCATTACAATTTTTGTGCAGTGTTCCAACTCACAAAAATGTTTCTCCTCAAATTCAAATAACCTGATAAACAAATAATGAAAACTGTAATATTATTCTGTCTTGGTTACATTAAATTATACTACCAAAAGTTTATTTTTTACAGGTTGACTTTTCAAATCGCTTGTTGATAATTATAACAGTTTAATAGCTTAATTTGAATAAAAACAAGAAAATCCAACCCAAAAAATCTCGAGGATTTTTCCCAAATTTTAGGGAGAAACTCCTTAATTTGCAACCAAATCCGTGATCGGATCCGGACCAAATCTGTACGTGCGTGTGTTAAAGCTTTTTCGTGTATAAATAATTGTATCGTGATTGTATGACATTAGTTTAGTTTTGTTGAGTTCTATTGGCGGTTTAGGAATAAACTTCGTTGGTATTTAATGTTCGTGTCATCGTTTAATAACAATCATTTTGGCATAACGATTATTATTTTAGTCTTTATGAAAAATATATTGATTATTAAATTCTGAACCGACTAACTATTAATGTTAATATTTATCGGAATACTTGTCTAGTTGAGACTTAATTTGCAATGTTAAAACTTCATTTTCTTTCTTTCACGAAGAAACACATTGGATTTTGGGTTTAATATTGGGAGTTGGGACTACGTTTTTGTCACCGACCAATCAACTACGGTCGTGCGAAAGTATTTCCTTATTTTTCCTTTGACATTGTGTCCGAAATTGGAACGGCCGCGGCGGCGCGGCATCAATGTTTAAAGACCCCCACAGACGAGAGGCCGATCGTTTCAGTTAGAATTGACGTCAGTTCGGCCTGAACGGATTCGAGCACACACACGGAAAAAATTGCATCCAACCCAATTTACGTCAGTTCGGCCTGATCGGATTCGGGCCCACACACGGAAAAATCGCATCAGTCCATTCTGGTTTGCCGCGCGCTACGGTCGTGTTTATCAATTTTGTATTTAAACACCGCGAAAACTCATACAACACTTGTACACGATACACGCCCGCACGGCCGCGGCTCGGGCGAGAACTGAAGCGATTTGTCCACACACGGTCCGGACAGGCCGCGCGTTCAGGCCACCCGGTCAGGCCAGAATTAATGTTGCCAACTTAGATATTTTACAAAATTTTACTAAATTGAGTATTTTATTCCCTCCTTAGTAGAAATTTAGTAATTAGAAGAGTTTTAGTAGGAAAGAGCCAGACAGTAATTATATGCAAAATGGCCTCGGTTAAGCACAAAAAAAAAAACCATCTTATCATAATAATACATTCGTCCGTAATTTTCTTAAAACTGCCCGTTTAATTACTATATACGTAATATTTGCTAGTATATTTTAATTTAATGGTAAAATTTATAATAAAATTTTAATATAACAAAACCTAAAATGTAATGGTTTTTGGGGGGCTTCAGGAATTCCTAAGTAGCTTCTTTAGTAGTTTTTTAGTACTTTTTAGTAGAATTCAATACGAGTTTAGTAGTTTCACAAAAACAGAGCTGGCAACACTGGAACGAATCGCATCAGTCCGTACGGCCGACTGATGCGATCTCGAAATTGCACACAGACGATACGATTTTGCATCCGTTCAGGCCGAACTGAAGGTAGACCGGATCATGTATGGGACCCCTTATCAGTGTTGCCATATGTACGGATTTGTCCGTACGCGTACGGAAATTGAACATTCTGTACGGATAAAAGTTGCATACGGATATGTGTACGGATTTCCTATCTACCGATACGTTTCAATATTTTAGTAAGCTACATGCATAACCATTCATCCGTTATTTAAAATAATAATTTAATATTTAATCTACATTATTTCATTTAAATGGTCACACTAAGTGGTAGATGGTAGATTTAAGTAGATTTGTTTCAAACCTGATGTGCTTACCACATTCAAGTGCGGCGGTTGAGAGAATATTCTCCGCAATTAATTTGGTGAAAACCAAATTAAGAAATCAACTTTCAACTGAAACTATCGAAGGTTTTTTTCATACGAAACAATAGGGTATTTTCCAAGTTTTTGAAAAGTATGTCAAATTGTTCCTAATACCAAAATACATTAGTAGTTTGAACCATTCTTTGTGAATTTCTTTCTTTTCCTTGCAAATTAGCCTAAAAGATTAAATTAATATTATAGGCGCGAAAACGCTTTATTGAGTTGTCATGACGTCATATTCTTGTGACATTGTAACTGTCAAGTGTCAAATTACACTGAAAATACCAGAAAATACCAAATCCCAGAATACCTACTGTTTACGTTTATAAATAAATGTTTTAAGCCTATTAAAAATGCCTTATAAATGGTGCGTAGTGCCAAAATGTACTAATACGTCTATTAAAACACCGAGGGAAATCTTTGTGACCATACCAAAGAACACTGAAATACGGAAAAAGTGGCTATTACTCGCTGACGCATGATGTTAATGATTCTGATGCTGGCTATTCTTTATGGAAATCGGGAGGCCATTAATAAAAGAAGAAGTGCAAGAATATGACGTCACATTCTAATCTCGTGCGTTTTTAGTCACGTGGTCAAACGTGAATAATTCATAATTTTATTTTTGATATTTTATAAAAATCATACATATTTTTGTGTAAAAAGTTGGTTAAATTGGTTTAAATTAATGTTTAGCGATAAAATATCAACAATCTGATGTATATTTTCATCATAGGATAATACCCTATTGATAGGGAATACGCCCTGTTTTAATTTTGAAATTACTTCAGAAATGATTAAAAAAATGAATAAAGAATATACTTAATAAATAATAATGTTTTTATTTTCACTTTATTTCATACAGATTTCTTTCAGAGTTTTTAACTTTTTTCCATGCGTACGGACTTTGTACGGATTTTTTTGTGAGATGTACAGATTTTTGGTCTCAGCTGTATGGCAATACTGCCCCTTATAAACATACCTACTAAAAATATTATCAGTTAGATACTACAAGGCTTTAGTTCAATGCTCGATTTTGTTGGAATAGGTCGAAAAAATAAAAAGTATAAGTAAAGCTATATTGTATTACCATAGCTCGGGGCTATTTTATATCTATATCGGGGCTAATATATTTTTTTTATACAAACCTAGTAGTTTCTGAAATTAGCGCGAACATACACACATCAGCTTTATAATATTTATTCAGAATATGATTTATAAGTTTCATGCAATGCAGCTAATATGTATGTAACCACCTGTGCCTACCTATGCCAGTGCTATTCATGTCACAAGGTAAATTATTATTAGCCGAATATATAAATTTTCATTGTGGACCGCACCGACCCAGCTGACATTATATTTTATCAACGTTATTTTCATATTGCCGCCGCTGCTATTTTCATATTTTATGCATAAATTTCTAAGCATTTTATTTACTCAATTGCTTTATTAAAGTCAGTTTACGTGATAACGTTATCACAAGCCGAACGCTTATGGCATCTACAGACACATGAATTTGGCACGGAGCGCGGATCTGGTACGCTCCGTACCAAATCCAAGCCTGTGTAGGGCAGTCCGGCGAACATAATTATTATTAATTGAGTTCGCCGCTGTCTGCATCGGATTTGGTCCGCTCCGTACTGAATCTGTGCGTGTGTAGAGCAGTCCGGCGATTAGGCCGTACTAACGGTGTCAGTGTTGCCAACTTAGGGATTTTCCCCCCAAAATTAGGGAAAATATCTACGGGGGCTTACTAGTGAGCAGGATGTTTGGAGTTAATCCTTATCAATCAATTTTACGTAATAATAAAATAATTGTTATATGTCTTTAATTCTATATAGCTAGGGATATGAAAATGTATTGGGAGTGAAATCTGATTAAGGGCTGATTTTTCAATCGTCAGATAACTCTTACCTGAGGAATAAATATGTGTCATTGACAGATTGTTCATACAAAATCTGTCAAAGTTACATATTTATTCCTCAGTTAAGAGTTATCTGACGATTGAAAAATCAGCCATAAGACACGTTAGTTTAATTATGTTATTCACGCGTAAGTCTTTACGTTAAGCACATAACCTTTCTTTCTAGCTTATTATCTCTTACACCTGTCAATGGTGTAAGTAATCAGGGGTAAAAGTTGGGGAGAAATATTTTTGAGAGTTGGTATCATTGCCCGTTATCAATGAATTGCGGGAATCTTCGTCGTCGTTGAAAAACAGCACTGTAAATAGAATTATGTGCTAATGCAATAGAGCCGAAAATAGAGCACACGAGTGTCGAGCTTTCAATTCGGTCCACCGTACCAAATCCGTGCGTGTGTAGCAACACTGGATTCGGTCCTCGGATATGGTCCGCGTCCGCTGTACGCTCCGTACCAAATTCGTGTGTCTGTAGATACCATTAGGTCGATCGTGCCTCTCTGTCGCTTGTTTCGCGCTCTCGCTTGCACGCTCGGTTCAGGCGGAACGTGACGCCGCCAGCGTTCATCGATTTATAAGACGTTATCACGTCAAAATAATGGTTGTTATGATAAAGTTTTTATTAGAATGTGAAAGCTCCAAAGTGAAAGAGCTTGGAGATGAGGAAAGTTTTATGAAACTTTAATTATAAGGGTCTTCGCGACGATACGTTACGCTTCGCAGCTCGCAGCGCTGCATTTCTAAGATATTGAACTTTACTCACTACACAACAAGATACACGATTCATATGACATCAGTTATACACTGCACATGCGCTGTGCAACGCGGTGCACCGTGCTGATGACATTCGAACTCTGACAATCAAACGTGTAATTCATAAAGTTCAATTTTTAACCCCCGTTCCGTTTTTTCCTTTCGAGGCACGGAACCCCTAAAAACGTATCTACGTATAGTTTTTGCATTGTTTGGAAATTCGGAATGTGATAAAAATTAAAAATAAGGTAAGATAAAAATTTCTTTTTTTTTATATTTTTTATTTATTTATTATTTTGTCATAATACTAAAACACCGAGCAAATCTCGGGACTAATATATTAATACAAGCATATCTCGTTTAAAGTATAAGATTGCTAGCATGTGTGTATGTAGTTATGTACCTACTGAAAAGATTATCCTTAGACGTTCTGCTTAAATGTAAACATCTTCCTTATTGAAATAAGCCCGTGTACCCGTGTAAGAATTTTTTAATATTGTTCTCACATTTTATAAAGAATCTCCCTAACATTATTGTTGCAATATTACATTTTTCTATTATTCGTGAAATCGCAAACATACTTGGAGGCTACTTCAAAGGGAAAATTGCTTCAATATTCAATAGAAACTGCATCTCACGAGACGACTAGTAAAGTAAAAGACCAACAACCAACACAATACCTACTATTATGGTATTTTAAATATTATGTATTTAAACATGGTTTAAAAATGTTTTTCAACATAAAATATTTGGACAGATTATTATGTTTCGAATACACTTTCTTAGTTAATAATTTATTAAATATGACTATACAGGGGAAAAAAATAAACAAAAAAATAAAAACCGACTTGCGAAGTAAAAACGCACAAAAAAGTATGAAATAAATCTTATTTTCTTAATAATTTCACTTTCAAATTCAGCTAAAATTTTAGCTATTTTCTACACAATCTTCATAATTTTGAAGTCGGTACCAGCCGCAAACAATATCCTGATAAAAGTTGAACTACGTTTAAGTTGGCATTGGCAGTCCACGAACGGCAGAGTAATACGAGTCAAAGATATCCGTAAAATACTATGAGAAGAACCTATTATATCATAATAATGTGATTACTTTAATCGACATAGTGGCATATGCTTGCAGTTCTTTAAACAGCGACGAAATCCTCAAACATGTATCTATAAGGAGTCAGGAGTTCCGTTCAATACTCTTGGATCCAGAATATACCATGGTGAAAAATCTTACTTTTTGGTAGCTGCTTGGATTACTTCAGAAAAAGTCAAAATCACTATATGATTCATATAAATTTCGGAGAAATCGAGGGGGAGGAGGAGAATAGGAGGAGAATCGATTCCTCGATCCATCATTAGATCACCACTTTGGTGGAAACAGGACCAACTCGGAATTATACCCTTTACGACAAATATTTATAGACAACCGAACGTAGAACCGCCTCTTTTTGGTGGAAGTCAGTTAAAAATGATATCGAATGAAATCATTTCTAGTTTATGAATGGTAGTTTTTGTAACAATTTCTACTTTGTGCTTCTTTTCACTTTTCATTTCTATTACATTATTATACCTGTATAGTTTTAGAGTAACAATACTCTCAAAGGGCAGCACTGTGCTTGCCTTTCTCATAATAACACTACCTGAATACACTTTTATAGGCGTCGGAAATTACTCATCATTAGGCGAGTCTTCCTTGTCATCTTTTACATAAAATAATAGAGATAGGAAAAGTGTTTATGCCGGGTGGGCAAATAAGGAAAAAAACAGAACATAGATAATATTTTCCCAATCATAGGGCATAAATTGATAGTTATTCATATTATGTAATAGATACATTCTGACTGACGCTCTCGTTCATTTGACCGATTGTTCCCTCTACATTGGTTTTTGAGAAAGAAAAATTTAAATTGTTTCTAATTCATAATTTTAGGACGAATTTTTGTATTTATCCCGTCTTTACCGTTAAAGTTATTGAAAGATCTTAAGAAAGTGTATAATTTTAATATATGTCGAAGAATGTTTAAAATATGGGAGAAAAAAGATAATGAGGGTTAAAAGTTCCGAAATTATCCTGTATTATTGCACCATAGTATCACTAGATAGGAACTATTTTTGAGAAGTAACGTTAAAATGTCAGGAAAGTGTTTTATTTTAATTTGATATCAGAAGCACAAAAAACCCTAAAATAAGCTTGATTTATTAAAAAACATTTAAACCCAGATAAATGCCCAAGGAAAGGAGTTTATGGGCATTCTGCCCAACTTGCCCAAAACGCCAGGGCGATTACCCTACGTATGTACTAGTATGCATTCAAAGTTATCCATCAGGCAATTCATTTGCGTACTATAGAAAAGTATGACA
This sequence comes from Glaucopsyche alexis, assembly GCA_905404095.1. NCBI lineage: Eukaryota > Metazoa > Arthropoda > Insecta > Lepidoptera > Lycaenidae > Glaucopsyche > Glaucopsyche alexis. The sequence goes on from FR990042.1 coordinate 1,833,304, forward strand.
AAAACAATTTTATTATGTTTCGATATACCAGTATTCGATAACGAAGTGTGCCCATTGTCCAACTTGGTAATATTCCTGCACAAAGCTTCCAGCGAATTGTTCGCAGTTGGACGTGCAAGTGAATAAGTTGCGAAATGGACAAAAACATTTTCACTGTCAACGCTCACTTTCAGTTTCGTTTTCGCTTTTTTTATAGATTTAGCATTTAGTACAAATTCATCAACATTTTCATGTCCATCAAGGAATCTAATTCTTAAGAAGGTGGAACGTTGTCTTCATTTGTTCGTCTTATAAAAATACTAGTTTTTGCTCGCGGTTCTACTCGTTCGGTAGTATCCTACGGTAAAACTGTATTTTTTCGGAATAAAAAGTAGCCTATGTGTTAATCCAGAGCCTAAACTACTACTAAACCAAATTTCATCAAAATACGTTCAGTAGTTTTTGCGTGAAAGAGTAACAACCATCGATCCATCCATCCATCCTCGTAAACTTACACATTTATAATAATAGTATTAAACGGACATGGACACAACAATGACAATTGTATTTTAACTGCATGCCGTCAATATAATACAAGAGTGTTTTCATAATAATATTATGTATTTAAGAACTCTGTACCGGCTTAGAAATTAGATTCACTGATAGCACAATATCACTATCGTAAATCATATTTCCTAGATATTTCATTTCTCGCAAATGAAAATAATACTACTAATAGTTTAAAAAAACTACAGAAAATAATTCTAGAAAATGACATCAAATAATTTTTATTAGGTAACTACGAAAACTTAAAAACTTTTTTATACCCGACTAAGCAAATTAATTTATATATATAATATATATATATATATATATATATTTAAATCGACGAAGACTTCTTGCGTCCTTACAAACTACCACCCTGTAGCGTCCACTGTATGTGGCAAGATTTTACATGTTATTAATGCGTATATGTGTAGTTTTTATCAGTATGATATCAAGAGTCGACTTGGTATCGCGTTATATAATGAAATATGAATATTCAGTTTTGGAAATTTCCAGGTCATTTAGTACTTCCGTTCACCGCCAAAGCTATCCAGCACACAGTATATATCCGTATACTTCTATACACTGCATGGATGCTTGTACTTCCGTTCACCACCAAAGCTATCCAGCACACAGTATATATCCGTATACTTCTATACACTGCATGGATGCTTGTACTTCCGTTCACCACCAAAGCTATCCAGCACACAGTATATATCCGTATACTTCTATACACTGCATGGATGCTCTTACCTCTCATCAATTTGTTCAAATCAATTCCGTATAATGCCCTACATATATTACCAACATTATGCAGATAAAGCTACACCCTTCAATCTTTTATGAGATTGTGATTCCGAATTACTGTTTTTGTATTTTTGTAAGAAGGGTTATTTTTTTTCGCGCGTATCTTTTATGTATGTATGTTAAATAGACGTCTTTTTTATTTAAATCGACCAAGTGTGTGTTGGTTAAATTTAAAAAATCTAAAATAAAATAACTAATTTAAAGAAATAAAAACAACCCGACTGACGACCGACTTCATAATTTTTTTGTGTATAATTACTTTGGAAGTCTGTTTAATTTTTGTTTAAAAATAATAATTTTACAATTTTTTGTGACGTTTGTAATTATCGAATACGCGCCAAGCTTCCATTAGGTATTATAAATTAGTGTCCGACCGAGTGTTCGGTTTCGGTTTCGGTCGAGTTTCAGCAAAAAAACGTGTTTCGGTTTAGTTTTGGTTTTGTCGAAACTACGACCGAAACCGAAACTGCATTCTGCATGTGCATGGAGTTCTCGGGCTGTGATCGGTAATGTTCGACGATTTTTTAAATTCCAACTAAGCGACGCGCGACGTGACGATGACATTTTATAAGGTTTTGTTACAGGACATGATTTATTTAACTCCGTTGCATTTACTTGAGATGGGGTAAAAATAATAAAAGTAAGTATTTGATTTTACACATTTACAGTTGGTATACATAAAAAAATACTAATTATAATACTAAATTTTTGAAACAAAAAAAAGTATAGTAGGATGAAACCCACTGGAAAAGGAAAAAAATATAACAAAAAATAAGGAAAAAATAAATTACGGGCGATTTGAGGTTGGGAAGTGTAAGGGGGTGAGTTACATGGGGTAAAAAACGGCTTATCTCGATTTTCGGCAAAACTACGAGTCCTATGAAAAAAATTAAAATAGCAAAGTTATAGGTGATAAAAAGATCTACAACGTTTGTACTTATTTACAGTTTTTTCACATAACTTCATACATTTATGTGAAAAATTCAACTAACCAAGTGTTTGTTCTTTTTTTATATTTATGTTATTACAAAAAAATTCACGACATTTGGTGAAAACGTACCCGTGTGTTTCAAATATATTGTAATTTTTTTTATTTAAAATATTTATTTTTTCACCTTATTTTGACTTAATATCAAAAAATTAACCCTAATTTTCAGTCGAAAACTCTCACGTCAAAATATCTTTTTTTTTTTTTTTTTAAAGTCGGTGGGCTTTTTATTCGTTGAAATCTCTCTTTTCTGATAATGTAAAAAAATACATTACCACAGTAAAAGTTCTCAAAAAAAATGCAAAGAAAAGAACAGGTAGTAAGGCCCAGACCCGCTTAGCCCGTTCCCCACTTCTCTCTGAAATACCTTTTGATGGGCTAAAATTATCCGTAGGTCACTCATTTATTTAAGCTATCTTAAAATAGCAATAAATAAGCATCTATGGATATAATTTAAAGACGATTGGACAACTTACACAAAATATTGTAGATGAAGACATTTACAATATTTTGTAGATATCTTCTACTAAAATATTTTGTGCCTAGCTTCAATAAGAATTGAGGCTAGGCGGGTCTAGGTTATGTGAAAAAAATATAAATATAAAGTTTGCACGCCTCATACTATAATCAGGAAACCGTAAGATGAAAAATGATCGCTTAAACAATGACTGATGTACCACAGCGTCAATACATATCCTTAAATAGAGCCAATAATATTATATTACAGTAAATTATAAACAGTTTATTTGGAATATTGATATTTTTTTTACAACTCTATCATTATCATCTAGTACAAAATAATTTATGTATGCATTACGAGTATGACTCATCAGCATGTGACCCCTCTTGCCCCCAATAAAAAAAGGTATGGTGACTACAATAAATATTTCTTAGTGTTTTGTCATTTTTTATATATTTATTTACGTTTTTTTTCTTCTGCATCCGTTGCACATAAAATATATAATATGCATTAAGTGATATGTAACAAATATGTAACAAACAATAAAAAAAAAAGCGGTACTGAGAAATGGGAAAATAATAAAAGAGAACTTGGAACGAATAAAACTGGTTATTCTATCAAAAAATGTTAATTAATATATTTTTAACCATTTAGAATTTAATAACGCCAAGCAACAGGGCTGATCCTTAGGATAAACGGAAACGTTTAAAAAAAGATTCATCTCATTTCATTGCCCATATTTTTCTTAATTTATGAAACAAACAGACCTACGGACAGCTTTAGTTTTTTTTTTTTATTATTTCATTTTATATTACATAAATTAAATTAAATAAGTAAAAAGCAAAACAGTCATGTTTGAAGTTCGTAGTTGTAAAAACATCATTTTTTTTCAAATTCGAAATTCAGTTTATTATTGAATTTCGGGTATTTCAACAGATTTATGTTGTGAACTTGTCACAACGCGGCCTTTCGAGAGTAGAGCACAACCGAGGCGTGCTTAAAGGTGTAGAATTGTAGATCTTTCTATTAGGTACCTACAAATTTGCCATTTGACTTTTTCCATAGGACTTGTAGTTTTTCCAGAAATCGAGATAAGCCGTTTTCTATCCTTAAAAACTCACTTCCTTACACTTCCCGACCTCAAATTGCCCGTAAAATACTTTTTCCTTTTATTTTTGTTAAATTCTCTTCTTTTTCCAATGGGTTTCATCCTACTGTAAGTTTTTTTTTTTTCACTTTTGACCATTTTCAAAGGTAAAAGCACTAGTCTATTAGGCTTACGAGGTGTTTGACTAGCTTGCATTGTGCCTAATTCGCTTAAGAACGACTTCAATTTAAGCCTGAAATTTTGTTCATAGATTAGAATGATGGAACGTTTGACCATATTTAACTGTCACACCGTTGACCGTACACGACAATGACACTTTTGCGATATTCTATTTTCTCATAATTATGAGAAAGCCATGCTTAGTTAATAAGGCTAACTCTCGTAACCTACTTCGCGATTTAATTTAGGTATAACGAGATAGTCGTTTCGTGAATTGGGCTAAGCTTAAAGTATTTAAGATCCGTTGTACATAATAATGTAGCTGTTTTACAATAAACAATTGTAAATATTATAGTGCTTTTTCGTGTTTTGCTCGAAATACAGATTTGTATAAATAAACTACTAAGCGGTAGTAAATCAAAAGCATGTTAGGACATGTCTAAGGAGGGTTCTGTAACTATCAACGCGCCTTCTTTGAATTACTTAAAAAGTTGTAGTCCGATTGCGCTCAAAATAAATTCTCTAAAAGATTTTTAGCATGATCTATCAGCATACAAACTTTCCAGTTTCTATCTCCTATAGTTTAAAAATGCCAGCGGGGGACCAAATTATAAAACCACTTTGGAAGCCGATTACTCAAAAATGGTTCTTTGTAAAAAAGTTATGTATGAAACCACGCCTTTATTTTAGATCTTTTCGACGATATCTCACACGATGGAGTAGAATGAAACAATATTTTTCATGCCTATTTCACATGTATGGAGGAGCCACCCCTCTAAAATATGAAATTATTATTATTTTATAAATGTAGAACCCATTTATGTTCAAAATTACAGTACCTAGAGGGGCAGACAGAAAGAAAGACTAACTGACGAAGCAAAACTATAAGGGTTCCTTGAATACTATGGAACCCTAAAAAGACTGACTGATTAAACTAACGTTTCCTTTATTTTTCTCTCAAAACATGATCCTTGTACCTACGGAAGTTTCGGTTGCAGCCGAAATTCGTTTTCGGTTTCGGTCGTAAAAACCAGCTTTGGTCAGACACTATTTTAAAATAAGATGATGATGATGATTACTGTAACGTACATAGTGGCATATGCTTGCAGTTCTTAAAACAATAATGCCGAAATTTCCAATATCTTTAAAGACTGAGGAGTTTTGTTCAGTTCTTTTGGATCCAGGAAATACCTTCTTCTTATACAGGGTATAATCTTATTTTTTTGGTAGCATAATATGCTTAAGTTACTTCAGGAAAAGTCTAAATCACTATATTATATGTCTATATAAATTTTGAGGAGTTCCCTCGATTCCACACGGATCCCGTCATCAAGTTTCAATGTTAATGACAACAACAAAATAATTTTACAAAATATAAGACCATAGACGGTAGAGTAACGTTTAAAGATCACCGTGTTTTTGAAAAATACTAGGAGAAGTATCTTTTGTATCATCATAATGTAATGATGTATGGTGTAATGGTGGTGGTGATAATGATGATCACTTAATTGCCATGGAAGCATATGCTTGCAGTTCTTTAAACAACGCTGAAATCCCCAAACATGTGTCTATAAGGAGTCAGGAGTTCTGTTCTGTACTTTTGGATCCAGGGTATACCTTGGCGCAAAATCTTAATTTTTGGTAGCATAATATGCTTCTAGACTACTTCAGAAAAAGCTGAAATCGCCATAAGTATCCATATAAATTTTGATTCCTCATGGAGCCGATCATCAGGTCACCACTATTTTTAAAACGGGACCTTTAGATCAAAAAAAGAATTTTGAAAATCGGTCCATAGACGGCTGAATTATCGTCTAACATACAAAATAATAATAAAATATTATACAGCCGAATACATAACCGCCTCCTTTTTTGGAAGTCGGTTAACAAAATATGCGATGCGACCGCGCTGCTGGCGCTGACGACCGGCTCGCTTCCCGCCCCCCGCACGCCCCACACCCGTGCACCCTAAAAGGCCCCAGTAGGATCAAGGCGGTGTCCTGATATAAGAAAAATTCTGGACGCAAGATGATGATCGTGGAGAACTGAAAAAAACTTTTTGTGTATATTCAGGGAGACGCAATATAATCGGTAAACTAAATGCTCAATATACGGTACAAAATATACGCTTCTCAGTAGCGCCCTCGAAATTCCACGCGGCCGATGGCTGAACTATGAAATACGCTGAAAATCATTCTAGTGATGAAATTGAGTCCATGCCAATTTTTTGCCTATGCATTCTAATGATGAAAAGACACCCTTGGACGAAAAATGAGGGTCGGTTAATCTTGCGTCCGTATACCGGACGCAACAAGTCGGTCGGACGCGGCATCATTCGTAAAAATCGCCATGTAGGACGCAACATGATTCGCAAGATGTATATATATATATATATATATATATATATATATATATATATATATATATATATATATATATATATATAATATATATAATATTATTAATTTTTTATATATATAATATTATTTATTATATATTAATTTATTATATATATAATATTATTAATATTGACATAATATTATATATATATATATATATATATAATATTATGTCAATATTATACGAATCCATTGACACCTCATTCATTAAAATCGGATCTACTGATCCGATTTAGCAGATGTTTAGCAGATGGAACAAAGAACAAACATACATGTATAGACTGCCAAAATCATTCCTTTCTCCTGGCTTCAAAAGAACAATAGAAAATAATATTCTATTTTTTTTTTATAAAACAAGGGGGCAAACGAGCAAACGGATCACCTGATGGAAAGCGATTACCGTCGCCCATGGACACCCGCAACATCAGAGAAGTTGCAAGTGCGTTGCCGGCCTTTTAGGAGGGAATACGCTCCCTTCTTGAAGGTTTGCAGGTCGTAGTCGTCCGGAAATACTGCTGGCGACAGTTCATTCCAGAGTTTTACAGTGCGCGGCAGAAAGCTTCGGGTAAAGCGCACGGTGGAGGACTGCCACTCATCAAGGTGATGAGGATGATAAATATTTTGTCGCATGGAACGGTGGCGAAAAGTTGCAGCAGGTATAAGTCCGAACAGTTCCTCGGAGCACTCCCCGTAATATAATCGATAGAGGACGCAGAGCGATGCTACATCTCTACGTAGCTCTAAGGAGTCAAGCCTATTTGAAACACTATGGCAGTCGACAATTCGAGCGGCCCTACGTTGGATACGATCCAGAGGGAGAAGCTGGTACTTTGGTGCCCCTGCCCAGAGATGAGAACAGTATTCCATGTGAGGCCGAACCTGCGCCTTATAGAGTTGTAGGCGTTGGACCGGACTGAAATACTGCTTTGACCTGTTCAGAACACCAAGCTTCTTGGAGGCTAACTTGGCCTTTCCCTCCAGATGATATCGGAACTGGACCTCGCCCGATATGTTAATACCAAGTATTCCAATGTTGGAGGAGACAGTTATGGGTATGCTTTCAAAACGAGGACATACGACCATTGGTAACTTTTTAGCGGTGAATGCGCAAACTTGTGTCTTAGAGGGGTTGAATTGGACTAAGTTAAGTCTACCCCATTCAGAGACCTTTTCCAATGAATTTTCAATTTGAGAGACAAGTTTGTTTCGACTCTCAATGACATTTTGCCGAGAGATGTTCGCGTGGCCGGTATATAAGGCATCACCCGTGCTGTCATCTGCATAGCAATGAATGCCATTGGTTTGTAACATATCATTGATTTGCAGTATGAACAGGGTAGGTGATAGCACACAGCCTTGTGGGACACCAGCATCAACAGACAGAGTATCCGAGCATTCACCGTCGACTACGACCCTTATGCTTCGGTCTGCTAAGAAACTCGTGACCCACTTGCATAATTTCTCGGGGAGCCCATAGGCAGGAAGCTTCGAAAGAAGCGCTTTGTGCCAAACCCGATCAAAGGCTTTCGCTATGTCCAAACTTACAGCCAATGCCTCTCCCTTAGACTCGATCGCCTGTGCCCAACGATGAGTTAGGTACGTCAGCAGATCACCAGCCGAGCGACCTTTACGGAACCCGTACTGTTTGTCGCTTAGCAACTGCTGAACGTCTAAGTATCGAAGGAGCTGTCTATTAATAATGGACTCCATTATCTTCGAGAAGAGAGAGGTTATAGCGATTGGTCTGTAGTTGGAAGGATTGGAGCGATCGCCTTTTTTAGGGATCGGATGTACCAAAGCTGTCTTCCAAGATGCTAGGACTGTGCCATAAAAGTAGGAGAGCCGAAAAAGACGCGTTAAGACCGGTGCCACTCTGGAGCACACACTTTCAACACTATAGGAGGGATTCCGTCAGGCCCACTCGACTTTTGGGTATCAAGGGAACGGAGAGCAACTCGCACTGAGCGCTGATGGAACCGAATATCCGACATGATGCTCTTGCATCGCGGTATAGTCGGCGGTTCCTGTCCCCCGTCATCCAGGGTCGAGTTGGACGCAAAGAGCTTGCCAAGAAGTTCAGCTTTCTCTTTTGCGTCATGGGCCAACGAGCCATTTCCTACGTGTAGGGATGGAAGAGATGGCTTACAGAAATTCCCTTCGATAGCTTTGGCGAGAGACCAGAATGCACGGGTTCCCGAAGGGAGACGCTCGAGTCTCTCGCCATTTCTACCGATGTGTTGTTTCTTCGCCCAAGCGATCTCTCTTTTGAAGGACCTAGAGGCAAGGTTGTACTCCTTTTTAAGTTTGCTGGTGTTTAAATCCTGTGCTGACACTGCATTAGCCCAGGTTTGGTAAGCTTCCTGCTTCCGGCGAGAAGCTTTTTTGGAAGATGAACCAAACCAGGGACGGAATCTGCTGCCAGTAGGGACCACAGAGGACGGAATGAAAAGTTCCATTCCTTGTAGCACCACGTTGGCAACAGAGTTGGCAGCGGCGTCAGGATCATCCGGCGAGAAGCACGCCTGCCCCCAGGGGTAGGAAGCAAAAAATGACCGCATCCCATCCCAATCTGCTAACTTGTAGTGCCACACACGACGGTATTTAGCAACACGCTGTCGCAACGCGCTCGTGAGTTGTACAGAGCTGCGGACAAGGCAATGATCCGATAAGCCAAGTGGTGCGGCCACGGATACTTGGTAGCCGTCCGGATGTGACGTCAGCAGAAGGTCCAACAGGGAAGGAATCTGACCATCCACATCTGGAATTCGCGTAGGCGCAGTAACCAGTTGTGTAAGGTCATATGCAAGGGCAAAGTCGCAGGCAGATCTCCCCGCATGATCAGTTTTACTGGAATTGAGCCAGTCGGCGTGGTGGGCATTAAAATCGCCAAGTAGTATGATCTCTGCGGATGGGATCTGCTGCTGCATGAAGTCTGTAGCCATTTGCAGATGCTCAAAGAGTCGGTCTATTTCGGGATCACCGCTATGGGACCTATAGAGGCACGCATAGACGCGGGGATGGTCGTCGCACTCTATGCGGAGCCATATGATTGAAAGGTCCCTATCATCTCTGACGTACACACACACTCCAGCTTTAGGCAGAAAAGAGTGCTCAAGATTATACCCAGGGTGGGAAAGGTATGATGTGTCAGCCGGAGACGATATCTGCGTCTCGCTTAAGAAGAGATACGCCGGCTTTGCTGTCTCAAGATGGTAATGGACGGCATTGAGGTTTGAGTGTAGTCCCCTGATATTGCAGAAGTCCACTTTCAATATCTCAGGGGGTGCCTTAGCACGTTTGCTCTTGCCCCGTGCAGATTGGAGCGCAGTTTTGCCCCCCCCAGAATACGAGGGGCAGCCTAGACGTCCACGCTCAGTTCCAGGGGCGCCTGAGCGTGGACGTCCAGAGAGGGATTCTCCAACGCAGTTGGTACTCTCCTGGGGTAACAAATTAGTTTTCAACTGCGGCATCATAGGGGGGTAAGGGGATTGGGCCTCCGGTAAACTCACTCACTTGGCGAAACACAGCCGTGCTGTTTCACGCCGGTTTTCTGTGAGGCCATGGTATTTCTCCGGTCGAGCCGGCCCATTCGTGCCGAAGCATGGCTCTCCCACGGTTACCACGGTATTTTCTTTATAAATACCGATATACCTAATCAGAAAAACTGTTCCTTTTGTTCAAAGCTAACTAGTAAATCGTTAAATAAAACACTCCGTACATTTTGTAACAAGCATTTAAATGCAATCCAATAAAATTGTCAGGATGCTAAATTAAGCCTTTTAAATTAAAACGAGCTACCAAAGCTGCCGTGTAATTCGCTTTAACAGAAAACTGTCGACGAAAGATTGGACGAGATTAAGATTTGCCGTCCCCGTTCTCAATCGGTTCGAATTTACATCTAAATTACATTTGTTCTGCAGAGGACCTTTTTTATGAAACTTAATTCTGACAGCATAAAGATAAATGCTGCAGCTAAATCTACAGTAAATAACCAAATTAAAAGGATGTCAGGACATCTAAGGAGGGTTGGGTGGTTCTATAACTATTAACGAGCAATAGGTTTTTTTTAAATAACTCAAAAGTTATTTTCTAATTTCGCTCAAAATAATTTTCCTCAAAAGTTTTTAGCATGATATTCTATCAACATGGAAACTAAAAACTTTCTATCTCCTATAACTTAGAAATGCCAGGGGTGGACTGACTTATAAACCACTTTAGTCTCCTACTCTTACATTACTCGAAAATGGTTGACTGTAAAAAAGGCATGTATCAAACCTTGCCATTATTTTTAAAGACCTATTCAACGATACCTACCCCACACGATGGGGTAGAATAAAAAAATACTTTTCATCTTAACTTCAAATGCATGGAAAGCCTTAAAATATAAATTTATTATTATTTTAAAATGCCAAATTGAGATCTATATACATGATATAACTGTCACAACTTTCATCCATTTATGTTCATAATCACAAAAGATATAGGTCGCGCAACGGTTTATGAGTGCTCAGTGAAAGTGGAGGGGGTCGTTCGCGCATGTGACCAATAGCAAAGAATATATTTTACTAACGTACCAATAGCGTGTCCGCAGCCACGTTTGGCATGCGTTCGGCGCATCCACACCTCCCCGCCCGAGCCCGCTACCGCCAAACACACCCAAAAACTGACTTCTGCGCATACCCCCTCTACTTTCATCGAAAGATCTTAATTCGTTGCGCTACCTATAAAAAGGCGGATAAACAAATAGACAGATAGGCAGAGAGAGTGAAACTATAAGGCGGGTACCTTCAGTTAATAGAACCCATTACGTTTTAGGATTTTCAAGGATATTTCTAGATATTACCAAGGCTTTCTTTGAAATAACGATAAACGTTGAGTGTAGTTTCAAGTTACTAGCAATAATTCTAATATGAAAAACGATAAAGTATCTAGTATATACTTAACTCTAAAGATAACAAAAATAATCAAGAGTAAAGACAGTTATATCTAAAATGACCCTACAAAGAACGCTTGAAATATCAAACCCACAAACCAAGTATACTACAACAACAGTGCATCACAGAACCCACTAAAATACAAAAGAGCGCACACTTTAAATGACAGTATAAATCGTGTAATTTCCGTACTCAGTATTACCTGCACGAACCGTATCCGCATACTGGTCACATACTGTTATACTGCACTGATTGTCTTGGTAGTAGCTAGTTTATTGACCTCCTGGATTGATCAGCACGTTATACGAGTAGAATAACGTACATGTTTATTTTAAAATTATTAGTATTTACAGGGTCTTTCACCTGAAATGTTTATGATCGTTCTTTCCTAATTTGACGAGAATATTTACTAATATACGAATAGAGATTTTAATTTCCTTTTTTGCTTAGCGCAAATTCTCGTAAGTAATTATATGATATGTGTAATGTATTACAATCAAAGGTTTCTGTCAGGAATGACTAAAGTAACTTCCTAGGTTTGGCCATTCGGACAAACCCCGAAGTATATTTGTTGAGATATGTTGAAATATGTTGACTACAGTTGAAATATACGAGACAATAATTGAAAAATTATGTAAAAGACAGTAATTTATTTGAATAAAGTAAATATGAGCTGGAGTTGTCGATAGTGCAAGCGTAATGGCGGCCCTCTCCGCCACAGGATTCTTTCACAGGCTTCTTTCAAGTTTTCCCTTGATGTCACAAGATGGCGCTGTACTGTAGATTCTTAACATTTCGCCGGCCTTGAAAGTACCAGCTTTCAAACTATCTTTTAAGCGCTGTCGTCCTCCTCTGGTAACGGCAATGGGCAGATCTTGGAGAATGCACGACGAGTGATGCCTGTAGCAGTGCGAATGTCAGCAACGCGCGATACTCCATCAGCTCCAGGGAAGGTTTGTATGATGCGACCCAGCTTCCACCGAAGAGGCGGCTGATTATCCTCCTTGATAATCACTAACGTGTCCAGGCCAATGTCTTTCTGGTTGGTCTTCCACTTGGTCCTCTGCTGCAGCTCCGTCACGTACTCGCGTGACCATCTCTGCTAAAAGTGCTGTCGAAGCTGCTCAAGCTTTGTGTAGCGAGTCAGCCTGGATGTTGGTACTGACGTCATGTCATCGCTCACGGTGGCCGTCAGCGTGCGTCCGATCAGGAAGTGAGCAGGGGTGAGAGGGTGAAGGTCGTGAGGATCAGAGGACATAGGTGATAGCGGTCGTGAATTTAGGATTGCTTCAATCTGTGTTAAAACCGTATAAAATTCCTCATATGTTAACTTAGCATTTCCTATAATACGTCTTAAATGATACTTACACGATCGCACACCACTCTCCCAAAGGCCACCAAAATGAGGAGAATATGGAGGAATAAATTTAAATTGTATGCCATTATTAGTTGAATAATCAATAATATCGTTTGAAATATTTTTTAGAAATAATTGAAATTCCTTTTCAGCACCTACGAATGTTTTTGCATTATCGGAAAATATAATTTGAGGCTTTCCTCTCCTACTTAGAAAACGTTTTAGAGCTAAAATATAATCATTAGAACTGAGACTAGTGACAAGCTCTAAGTGTATTGCTCGTGTCGCAAAACAAACGAATAAACAAATATAGGCCTTCAACAAACGAGCCCCACGTCCCTTACGGTTCAATATTAACACTGGTCCGGCATAATCGACGCCAGTTTTTACAAAAGGATAACCAGGGTCCAGACGCTCGCTTGGTAAATTTCCCATTATAGGAGACAACGTCTTACCTTTGATCCTGGTGCATGTGATACATTCATTTACTATTCTTTTCGCTAAATTTCTTGCTCTTAGAGGCCACCAACATTCACGTATGTGCGATACTAATAGAAGTGGACTAGCGTGCATCAATTGTTTGTGTTCATGTCTGAAAAGTAACACCGTAAAATGATGTCCAGAACATAATAAAATAGGATGTTTTTTATTGTAATCAAAAGTTATAGAATTATCTAACCTGCCACCAACTCTTATTAATTTATGCTTATCTAAAAATACGTTAAGTCCTAAAACACGATTTATTTCCTTTTTATGTTTGTTACACTTATCGATAGGTTCTTTATTTAGTAAACAGTCGTACACGCAGGGAAACGACTGCATCTGTGCGAATTTAATAAGAACGCGCTGCGACGCATCTAACTCTGAAACTGATAACAAACCGGTTTTACGGATGTGTTTACACTCGCTTCTCGTGCGAACATTATTAGTAAACCGAATAACATAAGCAAATATGCGTTTTAATTTTTGAAATGATGAATATTTTTTAAATTCTATAAAATTAATTTCTACTAAACATACGTGATTTAATGTATCGGATTTCCTCATATCTGGCAAATTGTTAGTATTAATTAAATCATTAAAGTTTGATTCTGAAATGGAGATTAAGTTTGTATTATGTAAGAACGATGGACCATGCCACCACAACTCGCAGTCAATTAAATTATCAAAGTTGACGCCCCTTGACAATAAATCGGCAGGGTTCTCCTCACCTTTTACATGCAGCCAGGGTGAATCCTTTGTCAGTTCGTTCAACTCTGATACACGATTTTGGACAAATGGTTTTAGGAGGTGGGGTGACATACGGATCCATCCCATAACGATAGTCGAGTCCGTCCAGAAAAATACCTTATTGAACGTTAACCTTAGCGAATTTATTATTTTCTTGTAAAGCCTAGCACCCACTAGTGCTCCGCAAAGTTCTAAACGGGGAATAGTGACTGTTTTCAAGGGGGCCACTTTACTTTTTGCGCATAAAAGATTGACACTAAATTGAGATTTATCGTTATACGAACGTATATAGGCACACGCTCCATATGCAACCTGTGATGCATCAGTGAATATATGTAACTCTGTGAACCTAGTAAAATGTATAACGTGACGCGGCAACTTTAGTTGTTTTAAGCTATCTAAAGTTTTAACAAAACTTTGCCACACTTCAACGATCTCCTGGTATACCGGAGTATCCCAGCCTAGTTTGCTAAGCCACAGTTTTTGCAATAAAATTTTAGCAATTATAATAGACGGCGCAAGAAGCCCTAAAGGATCGTATATCTGTGAAACCATTGAAAGTATCATACGTTTAGTTAAATTTGTTGAATCAAAATCATTATTCATACGTATATCAAAATAAAACTCATCACTATCATTTAACCATCCTAGTCCGAGCGTTTTACACTGCGTAAAGTCGCTTTTGAAAATATCCGATGTATCTTGAATTTTATCAAAATTAAACGTCCATTTATGCAACGGAAAACATCCAGACTTTAAAATTTTGGAAACGCTTTCACATATAGATAGTAAGGTTTTATGATCATCATGACCAGTTATCAGGTCATCTACGAATAAGTCCTCAGTGATGACGCGTTTTATGACGTCATCGTCACACTCAGAAGCTAATTGTCGTATGCACCGCATACTCAAATAAGGCGCGGACGCGGTTCCGTATGTTACCGTATTGAGTTGATAAACGCTTAAAAAGTCTGTAGGATTTTCTCGCCAAAGAATTAATTGTAATGATCGTTGATCTGACTGTATAAGCACCTGACGAAAGAATTTCTGCACATCTGCACAAGCCACGTATTTATATTGTCTAAAACGTAACAAGATAGAAACAATATCATTTTGAAGTGCAGGTCCAGGTAACTGAATATCGTTTAAGGATTTTTGGGTACTTGTTTTAGCACTCGCATCGAATACAACGCGTAATTTAGTTGTAGAACTACTCGCTCTAAAAACACCATGATGTGGCAGAAAATAGTTAGGTTCACTGTAATTATCTAAACGCGTCATGTGACCTAACTCAATGTATTCTCGCATAAAATCAACATACATACGTTTAAAGGTAGGATAACGTTCTAGTTTATGTTCTAAAGTAAAAAATCGCTTTTTCGCTAACGTATAAGAATCGCCTAATGAGTCAGCTGATTCTCTTAGCGGAATTCGAACCGAGAATCTCCCAGTTTTATCACGTTTAGTCGTTTTAACGTATAGATCCTCACACAATCGTTCATCATGTGAGGCAACACTGCCTGAATGAGAAACCTCCTCAAGTTCCCAGAACTTTCGGAGTTGTACGTCTAAAGCTTGTGTAAAATTACATTGAATTTCGTTTAATTGAGAATTTTTCGAATAAACTGGCCCTGAAATTAACCAGCCTAATTTTGAATTTTGTAGATAGGGTCCATTAGGTAAACGAATCCTATCTTCATATAAAAGCTCCCAAAATTTATCTGCACCAATCAGTAAGTCGATTTCTGCTGGCACATCAAAGTTTGGATCTGCGAGTTGAATATTGTCGGGAATATGTATATAATCTAAATCTATGTGGGTCAAGGGCAGACTTGTTGTTATGCGCGGCAAGACCACACACCGTAAACGCGTATTAAAGTCATTAGAAGAAGAATGAATTAAAATATCGCATAAATGATTTGAATGTGTAACGTTTTTACCTACACCCGAAATTCGTATAGTAGACTGTATACATGGCGCATTTAATCGTTTACATAACTTCTCCGACATGAAACTATGCTGACTACCATTATCGAGCAAGGCGCGAGCTAAATGAAAATCATTATTTGAATCGGCTATTTGCACTAACGCCGTAAATAACAAAACCTGTTTTAATATAACGCGCGAATGTGTCGATTCATTTACGGTCGCATTATTTGTATTGGTGTGAATCGTACACTCAGCTGATAAGGAGTGCATAGAATTAATTGCGGTTGTGTGACAGGTACTTCGCCCGGCCGTCGACGGAGGCTCCGTGCGCAAGCTACCTTCTTTTACGTTGTTAGTTAAATGTAGTAAACTGTTATGTTTTTCCTTACATTGTTTACAAGGTCCGAATAAACAATCGTTTAATGAGTGCCCAGCTCGTAAACAATTACTGCACATTTTTTTCGTATTTACGAAATTAATTCTGTCTCGAATTGACATATTTAGAAACCTAATACACGAGTATAAAGTGTGATTATCATTACATAAAATACATACTTTGTTACGTTGTTTATCTGAGAACTTACCTTTGTTATTATTGTTATTAGTCACAACATAACTATTTAGAACTTGAGTGGTTTTTTGTTCGTTGAAATGCGATTTATAATGTGGCTTTGCGTTTGTAGCGTTTATCATTTCTAGCGTGTCTGCACGGTTTCGTAAAAATGATAACAAATCATCTAACTTCAACTTATGTGTAAGGCTAGAACTGAAAGAACCCTTGTGATTTTCCCACTCACGCTCTGTGGAAGCGTCTAACTTAGTAACAATTAAATATATAATCAATGTATCCCAGGAATCTGTCGGTTCATTTAAAGTTTTAAGTGCACGCAAATTTCTTAAAATTGTATCAATTAACTTTCTAATTTGTGAAGCAGATTCCTGTTTTAAATGTGGAATGGTAAACAACGATTTTACATGGTTGTGTATAAGTAGTCTGTGATTATTGAACCTATTTTCAAGTAACGCCCATGCGTGAGCATAATTAGGAGCAGTAAATTCCAGTGCACCGATCACCTGCAACGCACTACCACTAAGGGAGGAACGTAAATAATGAAATTTTTGTATTAAGTCTAGATCTGAACGTTCATGGATCATGGTTATGTAAGAATTTTTGAACTCTAACCAGTGATCATACGACCCATCGAAACTAGGTAGTTTAATTTCTGGTAATTTAACGTTTGAGACTATTGACGTGTTTGTTTTACTACATTTTGCATTACCAGAACTCTCCCCAACCTCAGCACGTTTAATTAAACAATTAGCACTAGCCATAGTACTAAAATATAATGATTCTAAGTTTTCTGTGTACTCTAAATTACTAGGAAGATCTGACTCTGAAGAATATAGCTCTAATTCGTTTTCTGTAACGTTAAACTTTTGAAATATGTCACTAGCTGATTGTAATCGTAATTTTAATTCTTCGATTTGTAATTTCGTTAGAATAGTACTTTCACTTTGAAAAGAATCAACAAATTTTTTGAATTGAGTCAACCGTCCCTTTAAATTTCCCCTCTGTCTTTTTAAATCTGTTATGTATTCCTCTTTAGTTATCTTAGTAGGGGAACGGGGTGGCACAGTTAATTTAGTACTAGATTCCTCACTCATTTTGGTAAACCTTAAAGAGAAGTAGGTACTCACGTGTAATTCGGTAAGGTGTGCGCGGCTATCGGAAGCTCGTAATACGCGTAACTGGAAAACACAAGTTAAACGGTTTTAACACAGTTCGAGACAAAGGAGTAGGTAAGAAATTATGGAGTCCTGACCGTTTGCTGCTGGATCTTGGCGTATGATGTAGCACAGGTACTGGTATCTTCAACGATTATCCGGCGACGTAGGTCCAAAATGTTGAGATATGTTGAAATATGTTGACTACAGTTGAAATATACGAGACAATAATTGAAAAATTATGTAAAAGACAGTAATTTATTTGAATAAAGTAAATATGAGCTGGAGTTGTCGATAGTGCAAGCGTAATGGCGGCCCTCTCCGCCACAGGATTCTTTCACAGGCTTCTTTCAAGTTTTCCCTTGATGTCACAAGATGGCGCTGTACTGTAGATTCTTAACAATATTAAATTCTAATTTCGCAAAAAATTACTTAAGTAATTTAATATACTATATAGATATCTTTTCAGCCAAAATTCTAAAGTAAAATATATTATATGTTTAGGGCTTTGCTTTATGGATCTTAGAAGAAACAGGCACACTCGAGTCAGGGCCAAAAAAAAAAAATTTGGGCTTTGACTAAGACCAAGTCAGAGGTTTATCCCCGTGCATATTTATATATCCAGACAGTGCATTAACCAGATAAACCTAGAAGTGCCTGAGCTTCGAGATTTAACATATGAAAAAACTTTGCAACAATTTCTGTATACGATTAATTTCAATTACATAAAATATTAGTTGCCGTTTGTTAATAAATTCCGAACCAAAAACACAGAGCTACTCGTATAATTTGAGTGCTGAGTTCACCAACTATTTGTAAAGATCATCCCTGTGTATTTACAGTACTTTAGTGCTTTGTCTCAAAGGACCAAGTCAGGGGTGAATGACTCCAGTGAAGCATAAACATATTGCTAAAGCTCAGTGAATACGGACTACACTTCGACTAAAAAAACATTAGTCTTCAAAGGACATGTTTAAGAAAAGTCATAGACAAACCCTACAGCGGCCGCCCTGGCGCTCGCGCTAGGCCGATAACTGGAAAAACAGTCGTTCACTGCCCTTGCCGAAAACTGACTGCTGACGTGCTGCCACAACCGGTGTAATAGCATCAGCAACAGGCGACCGCTACTAGTAATTACCTAATACTAAATTTTTTATGAAATGAACCAGGAGATAAACAGACGGATCGCATGATGGTAAGTGATTACCGCCGCCCTTGGACACCAGCAGAACCACAGTTATAAGTGCGTTGGGGTCCTTAAGATCTCCAAACCCCCTTTGGGCGTCCCGTAACCTCACACACTGGGCGGAAAACAATCGGAGTGAAACAACAAGCGATATTTCACTCCGGATTTCTATGAAGCTGAGATGTTTATTGGGTCGAGCCAGCCCATTCATGCCGAAGCATAGTTCTTCCAAGTGAAAATTAAGTACAAAATTAATGTTTAGTGTTAATGCGTAGGTAGAGCAAAGTGACATAAGCGGGATTATTGGGTATACAAGTACCGAATCGCCAGTGCCGCTGTAACGAATATCCGATGACGACACGTGTACGGTGAGTCTATACAAAATGTATGAAAAGCAGGGGTGGTCGACTTTGTATGAATGACCTTGGACCAAAAAGGGGGCAGTTCAGTGCGACAAGAATGGTTATATTTCAATATATCGCTCTCTGTCTTACATGGTTACATAAAAGTTACTTAAAAACCACAACAGATGACACTATGCCGCTTCTAGATCGCGCTATCGAAAACACTAGACGTATGTATATAAGGGCTCACGAACATTTTGCAACGTTTAGCCACCAGGCTAGTTATAATAGGTTGGGGAAAAAGTCTTTTCGCATTATAGTATGTATGAACTTGTCATAAAATATCTTGGGCTATACCAATTGTATCTGGCTGATTTTGGTATCATTAAAAAGTTTTAATTTTACAGAAGACAATTCCAAATTCAAATTAGGTAAATTTGAGATTTTCATTTGTTTTTCTTATTGTTAAAATGAGTGATTCTTATGAAGAATTTCGATACATTTTAAAATTTTATTACAAAAAAGGTAAAAATGCAACACAAGCCGCGAAAAAAATTTGTGATGTTTATGGACCTAATGCAGTATCTGTGAGAGTAGCGCAAATTTGGTTTAAGCGTTTTCAATCCGGAAATTTTGATATCAAAGATGCACGTCGCTCTGGTCGCCCTGTTACGGACAAAACTGTTGCCATTTTTGAAAAAGTGGAGCAAGATCGGCATATTAGTAGTTACGATGTAGCTGAAGAACTGGGGATTGACCACAAAACGGTTTTGGCGCATTTGAAAAAAGCTGGGTACACAGAAAAGATCGATATTTGGGTGCCTCATGAGCTCACTGAACGAAACCTAATGAACCGTGTACTCATTTGTGATTCTTTATTACGACGTAATGAAACCGAACCATTTTTGAAGAAGCTGATAACTGGTGATGAAAAGTGGATCACGTACGATAAGAACGTGCGAAAAAGATCGTGGTCAAAGGCAGGTCAGGCTTCACAGACTGTGGCGAAACCCGGGTTAACTCGCAACAAGGTGATGCTGTGTGTGTGGTGGGATTGGAAGGGCATTATTCATTATGAGCTGTTACCGCCAGGCAGGACCATCAATTCTGAACTGTACTGCGAACAACTGATGAGATTAAAGCAAGAAGTTGAGAGAAAGCGACCGGAATTAATCAACAGAAGGGGTGTGGTTTTTCACCATGATAACGCTAGACCTCACACATCTTTAGCCACTCAGAAAAAATTACGGGAGTTTGGCTGGGAGGTGTTAATGCATCCGCCGTATAGTCCTGACCTTGCACCTTCAGATTTCCACCTGTTTCGGTCGCTGCAGAATTCCTTAGGCAGTGTCAGGTTGACATCACAAGAGGACTGCCAAAACCACTTGTCGCAGTTTTTTCATCAGAAGCCCCAAAAATTTTATAGCAATGGGATCATGTACCTACCAACAAGATGGCAAAAAGTTATCGAACAAAATGGCACCTATATACTTTAGTCACTTGTAAATAAACTTTATAAAAAAACCTTTTGAATTTTTATATAAAATGCGAAGAAACTTTTTCCCCAACCTAATAGTTCGATTACGCTAGAGCGGTCTTAACCCGACCGCTAGCATAGACCCTTTCGAAAAAAAAAAAAAATTTTTTTGCAACGTAGTAGTTAAGATTTGTTCGTGGAGGTGGTTGCTCGGTTTTGTTGGAATGTAAAATTTAACTTTAATTACGTATCTTCAATTTCCCACCATAATCATATAATCAAATATATAGTCCTCCTTTGTTGGAAGGCGGTTAAAAGTTTGAGGGGGCAGCTTACTAGAGGCGCTATTTGGTCCCAATTTTTTTGTATGAAGTCGACCTTCTTCTCCGCGAGTAATAGTGTTCTGTGATGAAAAGCGTGACAACTAGCTGTCACTGGCTATCGGTCGCCGTCGCAAATAGCGCTTATGCAGAATGTTTGGTAGAACGTAATCTATTCGTAAAATATTGATTCGAGGGATACATTTGAAACCCGTTTGAACGACCGACATTAGAGCACTTCTCAGAAATTTGGCACTTAGATTTTTTAAAAAGGTGGCTTAGGTACCTGCTTGGGTCAATTTAAAACACTGGAAACACACTTTAACAAATATTTTATAACTAATATTAACACATTTATAACAATTGTTTATTAATCTTTTATTAAATGCTTTACTAACAAAACAATTATCAATTTAATTGCAATTTAAAGTTATCGCGATACTAAAATATGAAAATATCTAAAAAAATCACTTGTCTGAAATAACATTAACGTACGTTACATTTAATACTGCTACATTTAAAGCTCTTTCAAATAATGTATAACACCTAAATAGAATCCCTAAGATATTTAAAAAATATCAATCTAAACAAGAACAGAGGTGTTCTTTAGGACCCTATTGATTATTTTATTAGAACATAAAAAATATGAATATCTCAGAAACGGCCCTACAAAGTGGGAGTTCAAATAATTTTTTTCACTTCCCGGATCTATATTTTATGGATTGACTATATTCTACGAAGCAGCCTGTATAAAACTAGCTTTCAAAAGCACACATTTAAAGGGATGATTATAGATACATGATTCAACCATAGTGTAAAGGAACTAGTTAAAATTGGGTACAGTACATGAATTACCTCAAGCTAGATAGGTGAGTTAGTTCAAAGACAATGGAATAAAATGGCATAGTTAATTGAAATAAATCATTCAACCTTAGATAAAAGGAACGCGATAAGAATGCAAATACAATATAACACTTTAGAAATAAAGAGTCTAATCGCATTCTTGTACCTATGTATTTATTACACACGTCGGTACAATAATACAATTTTGAATTTTTAGTTTAAGTAAAACTTTCTTAAGTTAGTTGAGAGTGAAATTTGAAGTTCTAAGCTATTTCATATTATGTTAATTATACATTTTGTTTATTTTCTGTATCTCTGTTGTTCGTTTACAAACACTGATTTTCGACTAAAGATTTCCAACTTTCAAATACTTGCTTGAGTTTTGACACAAATGTTTTTCTACATATTTTCTATTTTCGATACAAAACATTGTTTCTTCCGAAACGGAAAATCACCCAGGTGTAATTTTGCATGTATACTGAAAAATTACGCCTCCATGGTCAAGTGGTTTGGATCTTGGCTTTCGACTCCAGACCCCGTGTGATCAGTACCCGCGTGTTGGTATAACAAAAATAATTGTTTTCAAGTCTGGTCAGGACAATGCTGGCTGATCACCTGATTCTTCGTTAACTACTTCGGCGCTGCGCCTGATTTCTCGTCTTCCATTATCCATTCCACTGGATAAAAATACGAGAGTAAAAGAAGAGAGAAGAGAGTGCTTTTGTGTATGTCACTAAAAACTCCTGTCTGGTTTTGATGAAAACTGCCATTGTCATAAAATCGGTGTGGGGAGCTATTATTGTGCAAAATTTTAAACAGCTTATTTATTTTTATATTACAACTAGCTGACCCGGCAAACGTTGTTTTGCCTTATAAATTAGGTATGGAAAATAGATAGTAGCCGATTCTCAGACCTACTGAATACGCATATAAAATTTGGTAAAAATCGGTAAAGCCGTTTCGGAGGAGTACGGTAACTAACATTGTGACATGGAAATTTTATATATTAGAAGATAGAGCGCGGTATCGCAAAACAAAGTAAAACTTTCAATTCCCACTCTGTGACCTTGATCCAGACCTTGAAACACGTGCAACGTTGTAAAAGTTCAAACAGAGCGGTATTAGAGAAAATAAAATACAACGTGCCCTCCGTAGGGCTAATATTTGCATACTATATGTGAAGCTTAGTTACGATTCCGGCACTGCTCTTGACCGAGTTTTTTTGCTCGCTGACCGTGAAAGATACAAGCAGGATTTTATGAAACGGTTTATATTCATTGAATTTCAACGTTGATTGATCTGTCTTCCTCGATTTTATTTTTGTTCAACACATTATGTTTTTTGTATTGCCACCGCTTTGTTGTGTACCTATATCTATATATTATATAAAATGCAAAGCTGATTGAGATGTATCAACGCTTAGGCCTATAACCCTTTCTAGCCCAAAAGACTTGAAATTTGAAATTTTGCACACTTATTTCTCATAATATGACGTATAGGCATCCACTAAGCTGCAGATAGTCAATGCACACACGCCACACGGCCATAATATAATGTATTATTTGACACGGTGGCAAACCGCTCACACGGCCGAGAAACGCGCACGCCTAATGTGAGGTCAGCCAAAGTAATAAAATCATCTCTTATTGGATGAATCTCCGCTCAACGCAAATTCGCCCATATAAAGGATTTTTTTTTCGAGTACCACAATTATTTTTCTGCCTAAACGTCTATACATAAGCAGTAGATCATAATATGCCTATAGTCCTCCTTATCGATTTCGATAACGGCGACCCTGATGCCGTATATGCCTAACATAATATCGACGACCTCTGTGGCTCAGTTGGTTGAGTGTGTTGGTGCTTAAGCGTTCAAATCCCGCCGAAGGAACAAAAAAAAAGTTTTTCTGTATTCCTGGGTCATGGATGTGTATTAAATATGTGTATAATATAATAAAAACCTTAAATATGTGTATAGTATAAAATTATTAAATATATTTCCGTTGTCTGGTACTCGAAACACAAGTTCTTCAAGAACTTACCACGGGATCAGATTGACGTGGTGTGAAGCGTCCATAGATATTATATTATTATTATATATTATATTAATATATTACAATAGTAAAATAATGTAAAAGTAAAATATTGATGCAAAAAATATTTCTGGATATTAAAAAGTTGCTGCTGAGTGCAAAGTGTACTAAAAATATATTTTTCGCTGCAATATATTATAATGATCACTTGATTTTTCGTACTAAATTATTTTGGCTTTACGGTACCGAAGACCGGTTTTAATTATTTTTATTAAAATAAGTAATTAATACCATGCAGTTTCATGTAAATAAGAATATTATTATTTTATTTCGTTGTAAATCATGGATATTGTTTTTAATTATTACAAAAACAAATTCTTTCACGCGTTGCTTTTGTGGGTTCAGAGAGAATTAATTACGTCATATTTAAAAAATATATATATTTCTTATACATTTTACTTAAAAAATGATACTTACATGGTTTATTTCGTTGCTTTGCCACAAAGACAAGACACGAAAAATTTTCAAGCCGGTATTTCACACGTAAATGGGTTGAGGATAAAAAAGGAAATTAAAAATTTTAAGTAACCCCCGAATTGCTTAGCAGCGAGCGAGGTCATGCCAGCTTTTAAACAAAATACCCAGATCCAAATAGATCCATCTGTTTGGGAGCTATTAAAACTTGGACAGACACACAGACAGACAAGTCAAACTTATAACACCTCTGTTTTCATCGTGGGGTTAAAAATACACAATTTAATACATGATTGCGAAGGGAACAATTTTTCGGGATAAAAAGTAGTCTGTTTTAATACAAAGTCTAAACAACATTTTTTCGGGATAAAAGTAGTCTATGTGTTAATCCAAAGCTCCAACTACTATCATACCAAATTTTTTTTATGTAATGAACCAGGAAACGAGCAGACGGATCGCCTGATGGTAAGCGATTACCGCCGCCCATGGACACTCGCAGCACCAGAGGAGTTACACTTGTAACTCCTCTGGTGTTACACTTGTAACTCCTCTGGTGTTACAAGTGTAACTCCTCTGGTGTTGCGACTTCCGTTCCTGGTCCTTAAAAAATCCCCAATCCCCCCATGGGCCTCCGGTAACCTCACTCACTCAGCGAAACACAACGCAAGCGTTATTTCACGCCGGTTTTCTGTGAGGTCGGTCGAGCCGGCCCATTCATGCCGAAGCGTGGCTCTCCCACAGTTAAAATCATTTCAGTAATTTTTGCGTGTAAGAGTCACAAACATCCTACCATGTATCCTCACAAACTTTCACATTTATAGTAGCGGGATTAAAGTGTACAGACTTATTTGGTGTATTACATAAATGATACAAAACTCGGACGTATGCTACGACCCCGATTCAAGCTCTAGTGTAAATCTACAAAAACGAATGGATATACTTGTAGCTATAAACAAAGAAGATAATGAGATGACGCAGTATTTTTTTTACTTATGTGACATAAAAATGCTTTTTCGTGTATTACTGAGTTGATGTGTCTTGAGTTTTGAGTGTGGAGTCCTAAGTTTTAATTATATTGTTGAGTTTGGTAAATAACACGACCATGAAAATACCTACAGATTAAAATATTTTATTACTAACAAGAAAAGCCAGTTGGTAGGTACAATAGTAAGCACTTATAAGCAATAATATCTAATCAGTGCCAATAAGCAGATATTATTATCAGTAGCGACGTGTGTATAACCTAACATGATACACACCGGATTCACTTTTCATTAATATACACTCAGTATATAAGTAACTATTAGAGTATCTACAGTGAATTTTGTACTCATGTTATTTATTGACACGACATTTATTTTGTATGACGTACTTACTATATTTCTTAAGATTGGTATTATAATACGTTCTGCAACTGATCTACAAGCTAGGGTGACCGTTTGATGGTTAGCCAGCCTTCGCTACTAGAGGCTGTAGGCCTTTTCATCCGTTATTAGATGATTTGTAAAGTATTCTTAGCACGGGGCCAGATTAGCGTCCATAATTGATATTATATTCACTAGTCAGGCAAAGTCCAGAGGAATGACAAGTGTCTGGTACGCCGTACGTCTGGTGACAACCCTGTGCGGTTCTGAGGTCAACCCTACGATGTTTTCCTTCACTGTTAGAACGTCCGTATAATGCACACGCCAGTCGCCACAACCTGAAAATCGAACCTACACTCTATCGAGTGCAAATCACGGTAACGACCCACCCACTAGGCCATTGCTCATCAGGCTAAGTATCTGAGAAGTTACAGAAATAAGAAATTTTATAGAAAACACGAATCATTTTAAGGTTACAAAATTCCTTTGAATGATTTAGAAAACTTAACCCTTAGATTTTATACGAAACCCGAATCATTATTAGGCTAAGAATTGCCTCTGAGTCACACGCTATACCATTAGAAAACTTAACCCTTAGATGCTCACGTAAGAAAACCCCAACCATTATTGGTACTTTCGATCGTCAAGAGTGAAGAGACGCTCGAACTCAAGACCCTTATTTTATTGACACTCGAGTTCTTTGAACGTTCCCCGTACGTTTTGTTCTCGATACTTTACCGCCTGATGAGAGCTAACCTTTGAGCGATCTAATTTTTATAATGAGCAACAGAAGTCTATAATGATTTCTCGAATTTTATGTGTATCGTATAAAAACATTATATCATGTTAAGCATATTTAAAAATTATTAACCCTATAATGTTATCAATTTAAATATCAGTACCTGGGTAACCGAGCTTTACTCGGAGTAATGATAAATTAAATATAAACAAAGTCACCAAAATATTTATTTGACCGAGATTTGAACATTTGGAATTTTAAAACAAAGTAAAAATTATACATATTAAGCATCCAATCGGACTGACATAATAAAGTTGATGTTTTGCGCAGTTACCCAGGGATAAAACCTAGCTCCCTGCATAGTTAATTCAATAGTATTGCTTGCAGCCGTTTTCGAGGAACCGATTATATGTGTACAGATTGTCTCGTTTAATGTATAAGATATTTTATTTACTGTGTAATAAAGAAAGGACAATGCCCACGGGTGGTATCGCTTCAATTGAAATTGTGCCATTAACTTAATACATTGAAATTTCCTGTTTTTATTTTAGATTAAATTTGTAATTATTAATACAGTTTGAATTCTCCGGAATAATAATGATCAAAAATCAATATTCTTCATTGATTTTTTTATATTATCAATGAAAATGGCTGACATTAATACGAAAAGTGTTGCCATTTAAGGTGTAATTAGTTTCACTCAGTAATTTAAATCGATTACCAAGAGTAATCGATTATAAACATGTTATAATATTTTCTACGTCTAAAAATCATTTTTATTCTTAACTAGTTCCTTATTTTTAATTAAAGCCGAAAATAAACGATTGAATGCGAAATATTGTAGAAGTAATTCGTCGTCTCAAGTAAAACCAGAATTTAAATAGTATAATATATTATCCATGGATGCAGTGTTAAAATAAAATATTAAAATGAAGATTATCTATTTATATAAAAAAAGTCGTGTTAGTTACACTTATTATAACTCAAGAACGGGTAAACTGATTTGGCTGAAAATTGGTGAGGAAGTATCTTAAAACCAGGAGAAGGACATAGGATACTTTTTATCCCGTTCCCGCGGGACTCAAAATTCGAGAACGGCTGGACCGGTTTAGCTAATTTTGGTCTTGAAATAATTGTGGATTATCAGGGAAGGTTTAAACGGTGAGAAATATTAGAAAAGGTGTAGGTTGTAGGAGTAGGTGTAGCAGTAGGTGTACTTATTTATTCATCTTAGTTCATACATATTTAAGACAGAACAACGTGTGTCGGGACAGCTAGTATATAAATAAATAGTCGGGTACACATAATATAGTAGTAATGGAAATTAATGCTATTTTTCATTAATTTCATTAGCATGCTAATTTTCATGTCTTAGCATGCTACGTGCTATTGCTATGCTATTTGCTAAAATCGATTTCGCAGCATCGTGAACTCTCGGGTCGCGTCGCGCGTCGAGTCAAAATTATTTCGCATCGGATTTTAGCATTAGCAAGTAGCGTTAGCACGTTGTCGTTGCCAGTTAGCACTTAGCGCCGTTGTGCGAACCAGCGCGGTCGCGTATTTTTTTCATTCATGAACGCCGATAATTAATTGCTGCGCACGATAATATTAATAGCATTCGTTTTTTTTAGCAACTTCGAATAATTTAATGATTGCTAATGGGCATTTAGCAATTAATAATTATTGCTAATGCTAATTATTCCAACACTATAATATAGCGAGCAGCCCCGCGCGGCATTTTCTGTTACGTAGACGTACCGACTAACTCAGACACGGTGACCCGGCCGCTCGGTTTTTAGGCTGGGACTATATTACCGGAATCTCACCGGCCGAAAAAAGCATAGCAATAACGCTGAAGTCTGGGGCCCGATTCTCGTGCCTCGAATATCGGTGCGATTGTCAGTCTGTCCCGCTTTCCTTGCGCGGCAAATACCTCGTTAGGAGGCTCGCTATGTATGGACCCGCCTAATAAACCGTTAAATTCTGCTTGGATACGCTAAATGTTTTTAATTCATTTAATTAATATCCACCACTCGATAATATCGATTGAACAATATTACATTTTGACATCTGGTAACACCGAGACGGTGCTGTCTCAAACGTCATCGCCATTCCTTGAATGCACGAAGTAGGTATCTATACTTCATGCTTGAATGACTCAAAACGCCGACGCACGTTATTGTTTGAATTTTTGGATTGTACCTACCGGGACCGTGTGAATATTTCTTGTGTAGTTTGATACAATCAGTACAATGTACAAATAAACAAAGTGATAGTGAGATAGAGACTCTTTTTAATTAGGTTTTATCATATATTTTAAGCTTTATAGGCTCAAATACGAGGCGCAACGTTACTTAACTCGTATTATTTTAATTGAAATTGCAATAAACTACGGAGAGTTATAAGAATCGTAGTTGGTGTATTACAAAGAGCTATAATCAAGCTATTATTTAAGCTAAAATAGCTAATGGCACAAAAATATTTTTAGCGATACTAAGTTCCATAGACACTTGAACATTCTCCTTTAATGACACATTAATTTTATGATTGAATCTTTTTGTTTACTTCTAGGTTAAGTTGCAAGTGAACAAAGATTTTTAATCCAGAGCTCAAACTACTACCATACCAACTTTCAACAAGATCCGTTCCATAGTTTTTGCGTGAAAGAGTAACATCCATCTATCCGTCCAACCATCCTCACAACTAATTTTAATAAGATAGGTTATTGTCATCAATTTAAATGCCACTTATTAAACGTGCAATAAACAAAATATATACGCATCACACACGTTTATTTGGTAACACAAGCCCACAACACAAATTAAGAAAAAAAAATCCAATCTCTTTGTTTACGTTTAGATCAAATTGGATCTGAACTGAATAACACAATAGTTTGTTAAATAAAGGTGTAAGGGATTGTATAACAGTCATAAACAAAGTAAAACAGTGCGTAACCTATTATGGTCAGTAGTTAGCGCGTTGGCGCTCAAGCAGGTTCGAATCCTGTCGAAGGGACAAAATGTTTTTGTGATCCTGGGTCATGGATTTGTAACATTCTTTTGAAATAATAATTTCACATTATGCATAATTATTCTGATTTATTTATATTAATTTGTTTTTGTTTAATTGCTCTAGAAATCATGATGAGATTTCGCTTTAAATAATTTTCCTAAAGAGTTTTTAACATGACCTATCAGAATGGAAACTTAGGCCCACTTGCGCCAATCCGGGTTAAAGTTAACCTTGGGTTAAAATATCATGCTTTCTCTTTCACAAATACGAATAACGAGAGAGATAACATGATTTTTATCCCAGGGTTAACTTTAACCCGGTGTGGCGCAAGTGGGCCTTACAAGTTTCTGATATTATCTTTTATAGTTTAAAAATAGCCCACGGGGTGGGCGTCACTTTTAACCACTTTGGAAGCCGATTTCTTGAAAATTGGTTGACATAACTAACGTGATTTTTGCTGTTTCGTACGGAACCTTCGTGCACGAGTCAGGTTCGCACTTGGCCAGATTTTGTAAGTTTTACTACGTAGGTCACTACCGTAAATCACAATCTTTGTTCGTGCATGTTTCTAGTTAACTTTACTGGAATAGAATTTGTATTGATTACAAATCTAGAGTTAAGCGAAGAGTTGCGTGTAAGTAACAACCACGAAATTATGGGCTGATAATAAGTTTAGCTTACTAATCGGCTAACACTAGGCTTTACCGCAAGTACTATTAATAATGTGACCTATAAAACT
This sequence comes from Glaucopsyche alexis, assembly GCA_905404095.1. NCBI lineage: Eukaryota > Metazoa > Arthropoda > Insecta > Lepidoptera > Lycaenidae > Glaucopsyche > Glaucopsyche alexis. The sequence continues at coordinate 1,863,455 of FR990042.1, forward strand.
AAAATTAGAAAATCAATTTAAAACCTGTTTTCTACATGAATATTATGACGAAGAGTAATAATAATAATTCAATTAATATAATTGAAAAACCATTACGTACACTTAATAAACTACTCCTTGTTCAAAAATATTTCATTAATTGAATAATTTTATCGAAATATAATTTATAAATTTAATTTTAAAATATTATTTGAGTAAATCTCAATATCTTTTTAATGATAATCGTAATATTATGTTATTAAAATATCCGCTTCAAAATACAATAAATATTTATTACATTTGTAATATTTTTTACGAGTATAAGAGTAATTAAAAAGCCAATACCACTTCGTGGTTGGAAATTCGACTAATAGAAAAATCCGATTATATCTATGAACTGGTTTTGATTAATACCGACATATTATAATCTAATATAATTTGGAGTATTTGACTATAAATATGGGCGATAAACATTATTTTACTAGCATTACGGATTAGCACGCGAGCTTATGGCTCATTATAAATTCATAGCTAGGTCATTTACGATAACTATTAAGGTCACTTTACACAGAGACGCGACGCGAAAAATAATATGCATAATATGCAGCATTGCGTTGTGCGGCTCCTCTCGCAATTTAGATTTTGTATGGCAATTAAAATTTTGCGACGCGTGTGGTCACGTTTCAACTGACCCTTAGAGGTGTTAATAATACGCAAAAAAACTAAAAATACGCACAACAGGAATAAAGCGTCAACGTCAACACCAAAATATAATGCCCCGTCCAGTGCTCGCGAAGTAAGCCGAGGAAGTGGTCCGCGAAGTAACCCGAAGTACGAAAAGGCGAAGCGAAGTGCGTGCCCACAGTGTCTTATTCGGTCAACCTCAGCCTACTTCGTGAGTAGTCTGGATGAGGTGTAAGAAATGTCTAAGCAGACAACTACGCGTTAAGGTCACTTCACACCGAGATGCGACGGCACTGACGCGGCGCTGTATCTTTAAGATAGCGATTCAAAATTGAACTTTATTCACTAGGCAAGAAGATTGAAGTTTTATTGCAAAATTTGTCGCGCCACGCCGCTGGTTGAAAATATAGGGGTTGAACACCGAACACAGGTCTGCGTGACTCTGAAATCAGCCTTTGATGGAAAAGATCGAGGATGAAACGTGTAATATTGAATAGCTATCTTAAAAACGCAGCGCCGCGTCGCGTATTGTTTCGTTTTGGCGTGAATTGACCCTAAAGCAAAAAACGCATATTTAGTAACGTTTATACATTTCTATAAATGGCAGTTATAAGGAATAATACTACTTCTCAAGATCCAAAATAACCATTGAAAATTATACAAGATTGCGTGAATAACGTGGAAACAATATTTTGTTTTATTCGCAGCAAGGAAAAAAGGATGGCAATATTCCATTGAATTCATTCAATTGTTCAAATGTTGCCTAACTGAATCGCGGGTGCAAATATCGCATGTCTTGTTTGCATTGATGTTTTGCGTCAGTAAACATAGTGTTTACATAAAAATTTGTAGCGGTGTTTTATTGTGCAAAAATGTTTTTAGTGCGGTGCATATCTTGTTATGTACACGCAAATTTAAAAAACAAATAGTTTCCCTCTACCCTTAGGGTCAATTTACATGTCGACAATACGCGACGCGACGTAGCCTTGCATTTTAAGATAGCTATTTAAAATTAAAATTTATTTACTACAGAAAAAGGTTTTATTAGGTATAAGAGCGGCGTCAGGCTTTGATTTAGATCCCTTGACATTCGAATTCTAGCAACGAAACGTGTATCTACTTGTGTAGTGAACAAAGTTGAATTTTGATTGGCTTTCTTAAAAATGCAAACTTCACGTCGCGTCTCGTCGCATTATGAACTGACCCTTAGCGAATAAGAGAAACTTATTTTTGTTTTTATCTTGCACTGTTTAAAACGACTTCACTGGGTGATTTTCTATTCCATCAAGAGCAAAACAGGGTATAATAGGTACATAAATAAAGTACTTTGGCATAGGTACCTACTTAGTTTTGTGTTATTTAAAACTTGGTGAAAATTGATTTTTACAACATTGCACTGCTAGTTTAATATGATGAAAACATTTAAATTACTTATAAATTAATATCACTGAAATCCCAGTATCATAATAATCAATAATCATCAATCAAAATTAAGTTTTTAATTTATAACTATACAAAATTTGGTCAATTTATTTTCATAATTATCGAAGTTATCAAGGTAGGACAGACGGACGGACGGATAAAGTGAAACTATACGAGTTACTAGTAGGTACTAACGGAACCCTACAAAGTTAAGTAATGATTACGTGTCAGCTGTCAAGTGTCAGCAATATATAAGAGGTTATAACATAAAACGTTAGCACTCTGACTACTACTACTGGGTTTGGATTAAAACATAAGGTACTTTTTATCACTAAAAAGTACCGTGTTCTGTGGGACACTTTATAATGCAAAATCTAGTTTATAATACTAGTGTGATGTTATAATTTAAAACTGTGTTCACAGAGGGTGCTACAGTCAAATATACGAAAAATTTCCACGGAATTTTCCAATTCTAGCCGTACAACTTGGTCCGGTTCCAACTATAAGTTATTAAGACCCGATAGGGTTTTTGCTTAAAGTTGGAACTAGTTAAGCCACTTATAAAACTTTATTTTAAATATCGATTTATTTTCGTAATATTGAAGAAAGATTTTTAATATCAAAGTCTTCGACTTTCAAAACTTATTTGACTTAATAAGAAGGTTTAAATATATAGCGTTCTTATATCGGGTCTTTTAAAGGTTGGTATTGTAGAAATCCTTTTATTTTAACATCTAAATAGTCTTTAGTTATCCAAATTGGATAACTAAAGTCCTTAAAGTTAGTTGTAGAAAGAAACGAAAAATACAACTAATATAAGGATAAAACTGAAATAACAAGAAATCTATCATGACGTAACAATCATCATAAATCATGTAACATTATCAAAAAATGTTCTAATCGATAATAATTTAGTACAGATACTATACATATTTATATGCACTGAAATAATTTGACATGACCAAAGGACATGATATGACGTAAAATTTAATCTACACTAATATTTATAAAGAGGAAAGATTTGTATTTTTGTGTGTATGTTTGTTATGAATAAACTCAAAAACTACTGTGCCGATTTTAAAAATTCTTTCACCATTAGAAAGCTATATTCGCCCTTTTTTTTTGTTTTTTTTTTTGCTTTCGCAGGGGAAATCTTCGGAAGATACCTAGACTAGCCCTGGGGACATAGGCTAGAGTAGGTTATGTGGGATTTTTACCCACTAAAACCCCTGAGGCGGCCTTCTTCGATTCTTCATCGGCAATATAGGGGCTTCGGGAACTCAATGAACACATCCGCAGACCCCTTGCATCGTGCTTTTAAGCTCATGTTCGGGACAAGTCTGAAGTCCGCACCGCTTCAAATAGTATAATGGTACCAAACACCATGCCACTCGGGTCATACTGGTTACATAGACTCCCCTATTCTATGGAACCATGACTATAATAAAAAAACAAAAAGGAACTAGTAATCTAGTTACGACGGGAAACACCATGACGTCCTCTAGCTCATCGCAAGGGACCATATCTCTCTCGGACCCGCTCAGCCATCTCCTTTTGCGCCATAACGAAGCTACATTCACCCTAAGTAACATAGGCTGTATTTATTGCTAGAAAAGATTAGGGATCCTTACTAAAACTTTAGTAACGTAACCCAAGGTGTAAAAAAATAAAACATCTTTCGTCGCATGCGCTGCGGAAACTATTGATGATAGAACAAAAGTATGTTCTACAACATTAAAGATCATCCATACATCCATCCATCCATCCATCCATCCATCCTCACAAATGTTCACAGTTATAATATTATAGTAAGATGGATGGATGGATATTTGTTATTCTTTCTTTTGTATGGTAGTAGCTTGAGTTCTAGATTAAAACATAGGCTACTTTTTATCCCGAAAAAGTACAGTGTTCCTGTGGGATACTATAATTACGTGGGCGGAGCCGCGGTCAACGGCTAGTTATTTAATAATTGTTACTTTAGGGAAATATTATATATATCTGGATAATTAATTGTAAAATCTTATTATATTATCCTACTTATATTATTAATGTGAAAGTTTGTGAGGATGTTTGTTACTCTTTCACGCAAAAACTACTGAACCGATTTTGATGAAATTTGGCATCTCAGTAATTTAGGCTCTGGATTAAAACACATGCTACTATTTTCCCGAAATAATACAGTGTTCCCGAGGGATACTGTATTTACGCGGGCGGAGCCGCGGGCAACAGCTAGTTATTATTAATTCTGTAAAATATTAGTGTTTCAAATGACGTATATAATATTAAATGTAATTTGCGAATGTTTATAATTATACTGTTTAAAATAATAATTGGTAGAATGAAAGATCAAATTAAATTTATAGAATATTCCATATTATTGTAACTTCTGGCAATTAATAAGAAAAAAGAAACTGCTGAACGTATTTTGATGTCACTTTACAGTAACTAAAACATCAGAATAACGAACAGGCTATAAATTATATAGATATGGTGATATATAAATAATTATAAATCCAATTTAAGGTGGGTAAAGCCGGCGACATCAACCAAAGATGAAATTTTTAGAAAGTGTTGTACTAACAAGAAAATAGTGTACCTAAAGCGTTTATTTTGATTACTGTAAATAATGGTGAAGTAATGTTGTTTTTTGCCTTTTCAGTTTGGGAGCCAGTACTTTAAATATAGTACAATGTTTGAAGCCATGTTTATCCCCTAGTGTCTTCTACATATATATTACTAACGTACCACGGGTACTATTTATCGCGGCAAAATGTACGGCTGCTGTGAGATTTCCTTTAGCGCACTCGAAGTCGCGGGCAACGTCTAGTATTTTATAAAAGAGCACAGTGGAATATCAAGACAACTGTAAAAATTTAAATGCAAGAAATTGAAATTCCTCTTTTCTATTACAGTAAGCGAACACTAGGAATGTTTATTTAAAATTCAATTCTTGTGGGGCTAAAAGGGTATTTAAATGTAAATAATTTTGTACGCGAAAAGGCGCCATTTTGTTTACGCTTTTACACCTTAGAGATATGAGATAATAGATATTTTACATATTATGAGATAATTTTGTACAAACTACAGTCTAGGCGTGTTTTATTTAGCAGATTAACATAGTTCTACTAATTAGTCTCGTTGAGACTCTCGTAGTATTGACTGGTAAGGGTCAATTCATACTAGCGCAGAGTCGCATCGAAGCGAAATTTTGAAAAATATAGCAAATTCACCCTTATGTCCACAACCTAATGTACAATTTCCTTTTGAGATAAAAATATAATCGCGTCTGTGCACGACCAACGCTTTTTTATCTCAGAAGGAATATTATGTGCGTTACGGTAAGCGTATAAAAAAAAATTAAAAAACCCCCGACACAAAAATTAACTGTAAAAACTAACAAAAAATATTTTAAACTTGTTATAATTATTATCATCATATATATTATGTAAGTTCAAATATTTTTATTTTCCAAGCGTCGCTGCGTCGTGCGTCGGGGGATAAAGGACATACTAGGAAGGAGGAATACTTTTATTTTGTCCTTTTTAAAGTAGGTATATAAATAATGGTTACCTTGTCATATACTTTCAATATCATTGAAGTAACACGGTACCAAATTTCGAATCGATAGGACATATAATGGAAGGTAGTCAGATCCCCTCGTCAACTATTAAAGAATTGATGATCTTCAAACGGCTGATCAGATCATGGTTACCTTACCATGTTCTTTAAATATCGTTGAAGTAACACGGTACCAAATTTCGAATCTATCGGACATAAGGAAGTTAGTCAGATCCCCTCATCAACTAGAAAAGAGCTGATAATCTTCAAACGGCTGAACAGATTTTCATCAAACATAGCTAAGAACACTCTCGACTAATTCACCTTTTAAACAAAAAAAAAACAAAATCCGAATCGGTTCATCTGTTCGGGAGTTACGATGCCACAGACAAACATACACACACACACACACACACACACACACAAGCACACAGACACGTTAAACTTATAATACCCCGTCGTTTTTGCGTCGGGATTAATAAGAGTGAATTGTGTATATTCGGAATAGAGCTAGCGCCCACCGTCGAAAAAGGAGCTCATCGAGAACAAGCATTGGACCACTGCAGATCGGTAGAGGCCCTAAAGCTTGATATAAAACCGCCGGTCTGGCGGTCCTAAACCTGGCAGATTTTTTTTTATTGACCAAAATGTGTGAAGATTTTTTGAGTAAAAAAAGCTCATAAGGAACAAGAAAACTGTTGTTATACACGGGTGCGTGCCAACTAGAAACCGATAAAAATGCAAGTCTGGCAGTCCTACTCTTGACCAGTTTCCAGCCAGACCGCCCTGAACGTGTAAGAATTTTGAGTAAAAATAGCTCATAGAGAACAAGGTCAAGTTATATGTCAATCTGTTCGTCTCCTAATCCTCTTTTGAAAATCGTCGGTCTGGCATGTTCAAACCTGGCCAAAACTCAGCCAGACCGGGATGAAGTTATCTCCTGTGATACTTACTAAAAGGTAAATAATGAGTAATTTTTTACTTAATGAAACGTGATTTTAATAGATTTGTATGTATTCTTTCCGAATTTAAAATTTTCTACCCGATATTGCTACCACTCGATCCGCCATCTTAAAAAAATGGCGATATCTTTCAATATTTTGGCTATATCTCTTTACAGACAAACTTTACGATAAAAATATGTTTCACGAATATAAACTATATATAATTTTCTACAATTTATTATATGAGCATTTTTGTATCAAATTGATAGTTTTAGCGCTGCAGAGTCTTAGAAGGAAATTTTATTTGTGTTGTTGACATTTTTTGTAATCAACTATATTCTACTGTTTATGTCCTTTTAGATGATACTTATATCGAGAAGTTTGTAAATAATTATAAAGTCCGCCAATTTATGAAGGCAGCCATTTTGAATTAACAATAATATTGAATATACGAAATTTTAGTGTCAATAAAACTAAAAGGATATACTCTTAATATCAGATCAGATTATCAAAGATAAAGGGGTCAAACTTCTATTCGAATGTTGACAGCTTACAAAATTGAGAGTTTTGCAAACTTTGGAACTTTGTTTCTTATAAAATTGATTTTATTAGCCTAAAATATAAAAATAAAGCATCACACAAATTTATTTTTTTAATATTCGCTATACAGAAATTATTTTTCACTAATATTAATTTTACTTATTATAAGATATTAGTATAGTATACTTTTAGTTTTATTGCTACTAAAATTTGGTATATTTAAAATGATTGTGAATTCGAAATGGCCGCAGTCCTAAATTGGTGGTCTTTATAATTATTTATAAACTTCGCGATATGGGTATCATCTAAAAGGGCACAAAAAGTAAAATATACTGAATTATAAAAAATATCACCAACACGAATAAAATTTCACTCTAAGTCTCTGCAGCGCTAAAACTATCAATTTGATACAAAAATGCTCATATAATAAATTGTAGAAAATTATATATAGTTTATATTCGTGAAACATATTTTTATCGTAAAGTATGTCTGTAAAGAGATATAGCCAAAATATTGAAAGATATCGCCATTTTTTGAAGATGGCGGATCGAGTGGTAGCAATATGGGGTAGCAAATTTTAAATTCGGAAAGAATACATACAAATCTATTAAAATCACGCTTCATTAAAAGCAAATTACTCATTATTTACCTATTAGTAAGTATCACAGGAGGTAGCTTCTTCCCGGTCTGGCTGAGTTTTGGCCAGGTTTGAACATGCCAGACCGACGATTTTCAAAAGAGGATTAGGAGACGAACAGATTGACATATAACTTGACCTTGTTCTCTATGAGCTATTTTTACTCAAAATTATTACACGTTCAGGGCGGTCTGGCTGGAAACTGGTCAAGAGTAGGACTGCCAGACTTGCATTTTTATCGGTTTCTAGTTGGCACGCACCCGTGTATAACAACAGTTTTCTTGTTCCTTATGAGCTTTTTTTACTCAAAAAATCTTCACACATTTTGGTCAATAAAAAAAAATCTGCCAGGTTTAGGACCGCCAGACCGGCGGTTTTATATCAAGCTTTAGGGCCTCTACCGATCTGCAGTGGTCCAATGCTTGTTCTCGATGAGCTCCTTTTTCGACGGTGGGCGCTAGCTCTAGAACTTCGCTTCGCTGCGCTTTAATAATTTAATAATAATTTAATTGACCATAAGCGACACCACGTCGCTCATTATACGAGATAATACGAACAAATTACAATCACGATCAAATTGTTAAACGTCCAATTTCCCTGACAGTAAGTGCTATATTCAGGTTATTTGAAAAGGGTAAACTTACTTAAGGATTAACTCACACCGAAACGAGACTTTTAAAATATTGATTTAAAATTGAACTCGCCGGTGCCTCGCGTATCGTCTCAATTCGATGTGAACTGACCTTAACCCTAAAGTTTTTTTACAAAATAATTTAAATTAGCCTAGAATACGTGATGCAAATATTCTTAATCCTATTATAAAAGTTCGCAAGGATAGATGGATGAATGGATTGATGTTTGTTATTCTTTGACGCAAAAACTACTGAACGGATTTTGATGAAACTTGGTGCGGTAGTAGTTTGAGCTCTGGATTATCACATAGGCTTCTTTTTATCCCGAAAATGTAGTGTTCCCCTGGGATACTGTATTTACACAGAAATACATTTTATATAGAAATGGTGCAATCCAAATGAAAATTTGAACGTCTCGCTAAAACTCGAGAACGGCTGGACCGATTTAGCTAATTTTGGTCTTGATATAATTGTGCAATTTCGCTGGAAATGTTGAAAAAAAGCGAAAAAAAAATATTTAAAAATATAGTTAAATTTTCCCATATTAACTTTTTACTGTGTTCAATCAAATTTGTCACATGACTTATTAAACATATAATAAAGTTGCGTTTAGTTTATCTGTATGGTTTATTTCGGAAAAATCGCCCGACCCCAGTAGGTTGGTAGGTGTAGAGTGTAGACTGTAGTTGTAGCTGTTAATGTAGGTGTAGATGTAAGGTTGTAGGACGTGTAAATTCGATTGCACACCTTGGGAATAAGATGACTCCCTGCAAGGCTGCTTCTTCAAGTTGTACTTATGTAGGTATTTTGACTTTTGTCATAGGTTATGTTACTACATTGTAAAATATATCCCACCAAAAACATTCTGTAAAGAACTAGCCAAGTCTCGATGGAACTGCTTGTTTATCTCTAAAAAGTAATGAAATCTAGACAATGTCGTGCCAAGTCTAAGGTTCCTTACTGCGATTTCTTTATTATTATAGTTAATGTTGTGTGACTTGGCCGTTGAACATTCTTTATACGTTAGTGGGTACAAGTCAATTTTGTTTACACGTAATGTTATATCTGTTGTAACTACCTATGTTTGTTAAGCGAGATAAAAGCCCATACTGGTATTGGTAATTGGACGCTAGTGCCTCATTTTCGGCTGTTGTTGATTGTACATGTATTGGAGCAATGGTGTCATGGAGCCCCTTTTGTACACTCGTGTACCCTTTAACGGCCAAGTCATACAACATTAACTATAATAATAAAGAAATCGCAGTAAGGAACCTTAGACTTGGCACGACTTTGTCTAGATTTCATTACTTTTTAGAGATAAACAAGCAGCTCCATCGAGACTTGGCTAGTTTTTTACAGAATGTTTTTGGTGGGATTTCACTTCTTTTTGTAGAAACGTAGGAATATTGATCTGGGGGCACGGCAGTGCACCCGCCAAGTCGAGCGCGAAGCAAACACTGCCGTACCATCCTTTACTGGAACCATTTCGCCGCATTTTCAGGCCCCTATTTGAGAACCTCTGGATAAGACCAGAACGCAGAAATTTTCGTCATCCAGTAAGCTATAATCACATACTTAAAATCCAAAATTTCAAGTCTGTAGGTCATTTAGTTCCGAAGTTAAGCGAAAGCAAAGTTTCGCATTTACGACACTCACTCACTCACTCATGATCATCAAAATAGAACTAGTACTTCCCATAAACTCAGAGAGCTGAAATTTGGTACAGAGTTAAGGTTTAATGGCCACATAAAGGGAAAACTATAAAAACTAGGATAATCGATCTGGGGGCACGGCAGTGCCCACGCCAAGTCAAGCGCGAAGCAAACACTGCCGTACCATTATTTACGGGAACCATTTCACCGCATTTTCAAGCCTCTATTTGAGAACCTCTGGATAAGACCAGAACGTCGATCTGGGGGCACGGCAGTGCCCCCGCCAAGTCGAGCGCGAAGCAAACACTGCCGTACCATTATTAACTGGAACCATTTCGCCGCATTTTCAGACCCTTATTTGAGAACCTCTGGATAAGACCAGAACGCAGAAATTTTCGTCATCCAGTAAAGTATAATCACATACTTAAAATCCAAAATTTTAAGTCTGTAGGTCATTAAGTTTCGAAGTTAAACGAAAGCAAAGTTTCGCATTTATGACACTCACCCAGTCACTCACTCATGATCATCAGAATAGAACTAGTACTTCCCATAAACTCAGAGAGCTGAAATTTGGTACAGAGGTAGGGTTTAATGGCCACATAAAGGGAAATCTATAAAAACTAGGATAATCGAAGATCTGGAGTACCTGGTGACCCTTATTAGAAAACACAAGAGCCCAACCAAACTATTAGAGATCGACTTACTGCCTTTACAAAAAATATTCAACTTAGTGGGCCACTTCATTTGATGTCAAAAATCGAAGGTCTGGAGTATCTGATGAAGAACCCTCAGCTGGTCTCAGCTGATTAGAGATATGGTAATGCCCCCTTCTACTATTGGTACATAAAAAAATTGACTGTCATTGCAAAAATCCAGTGAAGTGGGACACATCTTCTAATTTAATCTAGCCCGTAGCGTCCCACTGCTGGGTGAATGCCTCCCCTTCTGCTTTTAATACGCATATAAATAAAATTAAAGGAAAACTCTGGATAAGACTGGACTGGCTTTTATACTTATACTTACAAGTTTACAAGAAGAAAAAGTCTAACAATTAACTTTATTCTACTCGAACATTACACAAATTAAATAAATAAATTACACTAAAATCTAGTAAAATAAATCAATATTCCTACGTTTCTACAAAAAGAAGTGAAATCCCACCAAAAACATTCTGTAAAAAACTAGCCAAGTCTCGATGGAGCTGCTTGTTTATCTCTAAAAAGTAATGAAATCTCGAAAAAGTCGTGCCAAGTCTAAGGATCCTTACTGCGATTTATTTATTATTATAGTTTATGTTATGTGACTTGGCCGTTGAAGAGTACACAAGGGTACAAAAGGGGCTCCATGATACCATTGCTCCAATACATGTGTTATACAATCAACAACAGCCTAAAATAAGACAAACACGTCCAATTACCAATACCAGTATGGGCTATTATCCCGCTTAACAAACATAGGTAGTTACAACAGAATCTGATATAACATTACGTGTAAACAAAATTGACTTGTAACGTATAAAGAATTTTCAACGGCCAAGTCACACAACATTAACTATAATAATAAAGAAATCGCAGTAAGGATCCTTAGACTTGGCACGACTTTGTCTAGATTTCATTACTTTTTAGAGATAAACAAGCAGCTCCATCGAGACTTGGCTAGTTTTTTACAGAATGTTTTTGGTGGGATTTATTTTACTAGATTTTAGTGTAATTTGTTTATTTAAGTAATTTGTGTAATGTTCGAGTAGAATAAAGTTAATTGTTCGACTATTTCTTCTTTTAAACTTGTAAGTATAAGTATATACTAATGTAAGTATACTAATAGTTTGGTTGGGCTCTTGTGTTTTCTAATCAGGGTCACCAAGTACTCCAGGTCTTCGATTATCCTAGTTTTTATAGATTTCCCTTTATGTGGCCATTAAACCCTAACTTTGTACCAAATTTCAGCTCTCTGAATTTATGGGAAGTACTAGTTCTATTCTGATGATCATGAGTAAGTGACTGAGTGAGTGAGTGTCATAAATGCGAAACTTTGCTTTCGCTTAACTTCGGAACTAAATGACCTACAGACTTAAAATTTTGGATTTTAAGTATGTGATTATAGCTTACTGGATGACGAAAATTTCTGCGTTCTGGTCTTATCCAGAGGTTCTCAAATAGGGGCCTGAAAATGCGGCGAAATGGTTCCAGTAAAGAATGGTACGGCAGTGTTTGCTTCGCGCTCGACTTGGCGGGGGCACTGCCGTGCCCCCAGATCGATTATCCTAGTTTTTATAGTTTTCCCTTTATGTGGCTATTAAACCCTAACTTTGTACCAAATTTCAGCTCTCTAAGTTTATGGGAAGTACTAGTTCTATTTTGATGATCATGAGTGAGTGAGTGAGTGAGTGAGTGTCATAAATGCGAAACTTTGCTTTCGCTTAACTTTGGAACTAAATGACCTACAGACTTGAAATTTTGGATTTTAAGTATGTGATTATAGCTTACTGGATGACGAAAATTTCTGCGTTCTGGTCTTATCCAGAGGTTCTCAAACAGGGGCCTAAAAATGCGGCGAAATGGTTCCAGTAAAGGATGGTACGGCAGTGTTTGCTTCCCGCTCGACTTGGCGGGGGCACTGCCGTGCCCCCAGATTTTTTCTTTTAAAGAACAATTTTTCAATAATTTTTACTAAAAGTTGACCCGCGAGAGTTTCGTGGGCCGATTTCCGAACCGGTGGTAGGTATCATGTAGGTAAGTATATACATAGTACATACCAAGGAAAATTCTATAAGTGTATTAATATAAGCTTTTTAGTTTGAGTAGTTTATTTTTTATAGTTCATAGTTAAGACTAAACACCGTGTACCGGGATAGGTATCTAGTTTATAATAAAGATAATATGTATGTAAAAATACGCGCAAGTTTTCTTGATGAGTCGGTTGAACTAACCGCGAGGGTTCAACCACTCAACTCATTACTTGTGCACTATTGTTTAATTTGTAATTAACTTTTAATTAGGGTTATGGACTATATCAGTATTATAGTCTTAAGAAGGTTATGTTATACTTTATTTAGATCTAATTTAATCTAAACGTAAACAAATAGATTTAATTCAATAAAATTAATGTGTCATTGTATTTCTATAATGCACTGTAAATAATGACATTTAAATTTGTAGCATTATATGACGCTAATTTTTCTATGCTTACACTTACCTTTAATTGGATCAACGGAATATAGTATAATGAATTCTAAACTTAAACCCCCTTACTAATAAACGCTGTATAAGCTTTGAATAGTTATACAGTGTTTTGTCTCCTTCTATCGAATTAAACATGTCACTTGTGTGATATGAACAAAACTGTATAACTATTCAAAGCTTATACAGTGTTTATTATTAAGGGGGAAAGTGTATCGGTTAGATGATAAAAAATATTTATTTACTCGCCCGAACAAAATAATAAATAAGTTATCGCTATTTTAAAATTCAAGAATAAGGCCTGGTTTTCTATAGGCAGTGGTTAGTCGGTGAGTGTGCATACTTATACCAAAGCATTTTCCATGGAAAAACTCATTACCTTAAAAACTAAATTAATATTCTCCTAGAGCCTAGTCTAGACGCGGGCCTTAAAAGGGCTCCAGGGATTGAATACGCCAATGCAACGCATTAACATAAACAGGCGGTCAGAAGTTACTTGCTTCATAAATTCCGCTGAGAATTTATATTTTCTACAGAGCGCAGAGGCTGCAAAAGATTTTACATTAGGATTTTATGATCGGACATAAATAAAAATATATAATAACTAGCCGTTGCCCGCGGCTCTGCCCTCGTAAATACAATATCCCACGGGAATACTGCACATTTTTCGAATAAAAAGAAGCCTATGTTTTTATCCTGTGCTCAAACTATTACCATACCGAATTTTATCAAAATCTGTTCAGTAGTTTTTGTGTGATAGAGGAACAAACATCCATACATACATACATCCATCCATACATCCTCACAAACTTTCACATTTATAATATTAGTAGGATATCTATAGACGCTTCCACACCACGTCAATTTGGTCCTGTACTAGGTATTCGAAGAACTTGTGTCACAGGTACCAGACAACGGAAATATTATGTTGAATATACATATTTATACTATACACATACTTATGATTTTTTTATAACATAAAATATTTAAGTAATACACATGTATGACCCAGGCAAGCAGAACACATTTTGTCATCAAAAAAATAATTATCAAAATCTGTCCGTAGTTTAATTGCAAACACACGCATAACGCACAGAATATTTATATATGTCTACGTAAAATTGTAAAAACCGTTAGATTGTAAAATAATTAACGAGATTGTAAAAATATGTCGAAAGATTCAAAACTATATTATAATGTAACGAAAAATAATGTGTTAAATAATAGGTAGCATATTCGCGTCGGAAGTCTATCAACATTTAATAATTTCACTACTTATAATCTAACGGTTTTTACAATTTTACGGTGACATATATAAATCTTCTGTGCGTGTGTGTGAGTAATTGAGTATATTTGGATAATTGAGAAATTGTATAATAAGTGAAACGGGCAATACAGTTGACGAATTTTTTTTCATTTCTATTTCAACGATTCTGGTGACATTTTCTCTACGTAACCATTTTCAATTTTCATATTAGATCGGTTTTTCTAGAACAATTAGACAATCGTTCGTTTAGCTCGCACGAAACCGCATTTTATTATTCGTGAGGGTTTTATACAATCTTGATTACTTTTTTACTGGGGAAATAAGCTATATTCCCCATCTACAACGCTTACTTACACTTTACTAATTAAGAAATTTGTTTAATATCGGGATGGCTGAACTGAGCTTAACTACGTTCATAATCTGATGCGAAAAATGTGCTATATTAAAAAATAAATTAAAGGTTTTTTTAATGAAATAAAACGAGCAGACGGATTACCCGATAGACTGCGGCAAGAAGAGAGCAGTCGCAAGTGAAAGCGTTTTTTTTATATTAGTGTATGAAAATTTGACGTCCTTTTGAGAGTATGTAGTATGTCGTTTTGTAGACAACCTACCTTTCATGGCACCTTTATAAAATGCATCTATTATAACTACAATTTGTATAAAAAATATAACCCGAATACGTAAATTATATAGCCTATGTTACCCGGACTGTTATTACGAATCTATTGACACCTCATTCGTTAAAATCCGATTAGTAGCTTACGCGCTACGGTGAAACAATCATATATATTGAAAAAAAAAACAACTCTTCTTATTGGTTTCGCAGTAGTCGGGTAAAATACCTAGTTGGCTGTCCTGATCTTGACTTCTAGTTACACATTTCATCCTACATTTCACAAAGTCACTCCCACAGATTTACGAGATGAGAGGAAAGACGTTACTCAAATAATTAAAAATATTATTCTTTATTAAATACTTCGTGCGGGCAAAACTTAATCCCTCTGTCACCTTACATTTTTCTGTGATAAAAAGTAGCCTAGGTGCATATCCATAGCCTAAGCTGCTACACCATTTTTGTGGGAAACTGCTAACTTCTTGTGAAAGTTTATAGTTATAATAAATAAATACTACCAGGTCAAATTTGAAATCTGTTCAGAGTTATTGCGTGAAAGAGTAACAAACAAACACAAAATGCGTGGTCAATTCTATGTCTGTGCCAAATTTTATGAAAATCAGTCTAGTAATTTCGGAGTCTATTCAATGCAAACAAACGAAAAATAAAATCTTTTCGCCATTTAATATTAGTGCAGAAATTTTTGCTAAGAATTAGTTGATAAATGAGAAATTATTACCGAAGAAACTTCTGTTGACTGTTCTTTTATCAAGACTTAAAACTTCTTCAGAAGTTCAACTTGTACCAGTGAGAGCACTTTCGTAACATTATTATTATATTATTAAGTTATAGAATGCTAGCAGACCCAGTAAGGTTTCTTGTCATCAATAGGCAAGAGCTAGACGACTGAATTTTTACTGCATAAATAAATATTACTCTTAAAATATACTAAAGACACCTAAGTTCTCAGAAGAAACAATGTACTAAAAATCAATATTTTCATATGAACAACGATTTGTTTACAAAAAATAGCAAGTCTCGTGAAAATTGTCGTATCTACCTACCTGTGACGTCACTTCGTCGTTAGTAAAAAGTGTATCCCACCAAAAACATTCTGTAAAAAACTAGCCAAGTCTCGATGGAGCTGCTTGTTTATCTCTAAAAAGTAATGAAATCTAGACAAAGTCGTGCCAAGTCTAAGGATCCTTACTGCGATTTATTTATTATTATAGTTAATGTTGTGTGACTTGGCCGTTGAAAATTCTTTATACGTTAGTGGGTACAAGTCAATTTTGTTTACACGTAATGTTATATCAGATTCTGTTGTAACTACCTATGTTTGTTAAGCGAGATAATAGCCCATACTGGTATTGGTAATTGGACGCTAGTGTCTTATTTTAGGCGTTGTTGATTGTATAACACATGTATTGGAGCAATGGTGTCATGGAGCCCCTTTTGTACCCTTGTGTACTCTTCAACGGCCAAGTCACACAACATTAACTATAATAATAAATAAATCGCAGTAAGGATCCTTAGACTTGGCACGACTTTGTCTAGATTTCATTACTTTTTAGAGATAAACAAGCAGCTCCATCGAGACTTGGCTAGTTTTTTACAGAATGTTTTTGGTGGGATTTCACTTCTTTTTGTAGAAACGTAGGAATATTGATTTATTTTACTAGATTTTAGTGTAATTTGTTTATTTAATTTGTGTAATGTTCGAGTAGAATAAAGTTAATTGTTCGACTATTTCTTCTTGTAAACTTGTAAGTATAAGTATAAAAGCCAGTCCAGTCTTAACCAGAGTTTTCCTTTAATTTCATTTATATGCGTATTAAAAGCAGAAGGGGAGGCATTCGCCCAGCAGTGGGACGCTAGGGCTAGATTAAATTAAAAGATGTGTCCTACTTCACTGGATTTTTGCAATGACAGTCGATTTTTTTATGTACCAATAGTAGAAGGGGGCATTACCATATCTCTAATCAGCTGAGACCAGCTGAGGGTTCTTCATCAGATACTTCAGACCTTCGATTTTTGACATCAAATGAAGTGGCCCACCAAGTTGAATATTTTTTGTAAAGGCAGTATGTCGATCTCTAATAGTTTGGTTGGGCTCTTGTGTTTTCTAATAAGGGTCACCAGGTACTCCAGATCTTCGATTATCCTAGTTTTTACAGTTTTCCCTTTATGTGGCCATTAAACCTTACCTCTGTACCAAATTTCAGCTCTCTGAGTTTATGGGAAGTACTAGTTCTATTCTGATGATCATGAGTGAGTGACTGGGTGAGTGTCATAAATGCGAAACTTTGCTGTCGTTTAACTTCGGAACTAAATGACCTACAGACTTAAAATTTTGGATTTTAAGTATGTGATTATACTTTACTGGATGACGAAAATTTCTGCGTTCTGGTCTTATCCAGAGGTTCTCAAATAAGGGCCTGAAAATGCGGCGAAATGGTTCCAGTAAATAATGGTACGGCAGTGTTTGCTTCGCGCTCGACTTGGCGGGGGCACTGCCGTGCCCCCAGATCGACGTTCTGGTCTTATCCAGAGGTTCTCAAATAGAGGCCTGATAATGCGGCGAAATGGTTCCCGTAAATAATGGTACGGCAGTGTTTGCTTCGCGCTTGACTTGGCGGGGGCACTGCCGTGCCCCCAGATCGATTATCCTAGTTTTTATAGTTTTCCCTTTATGTGGCCATTAAACCCTAACTCTGTACCAAATTTCAGCTCTCTGAGTTTATGGGAAGTACTAGTTCTATTTTGATGATCATGAGTGAGTGTATAAGTGAGTGAGTGAGTGTCGTAAATGCGAAACTTTGCTTTCGCTTAACTTCGGAACTAAATGACCTACAGACTTGAAATTTTGGATTTTAAGTATGTGATTATAGCTTACTGGATGACGAAAATTTCTGCGTTCTGGTCTTATCCAGAGGTTCTCAAATAGAGGCCTGATAATGCGGCGAAATGGTTCCCGTAAATAATGGTACGGCAGTGTTTGCTTCGCGCTTGACTTGGCGGGGGCACTGCCGTGCCCCCAGATCGATTATCCTAGTTTTTATAGTTTTCCCTTTATGTGGCCATTAAACCCTAACTCTGTACCAAATTTCAGCTCTCTGAGTTTATGGGAAGTACTAGTTCTATTTTGATGATCATGAGTGAGTGTATAAGTGAGTGAGTGAGTGTCGTAAATGCGAAACTTTGCTTTCGCTTAACTTCGGAACTAAATGACCTACAGACTTGAAATTTTGGATTTTAAGTATGTGATTATAGCTTACTGGATGACGAAAATTTCTGCGTTCTGGTCTTATCCAGAGGTTCTCAAATAGAGGCCTGATAATGCGGCGAAATGGTTCCCGTAAATAATGGTACGGCAGTGTTTGCTTCGCGCTTGACTTGGCGGGGGCACTGCCGTGCCCCCAGATCGATTATCCTAGTTTTTATAGTTTTCCCTTTATGTGGCCATTAAACCCTAACTCTGTACCAAATTTCAGCTCTCTGAGTTTATGGGAAGTACTAGTTCTATTTTGATGATCATGAGTGAGTGTATAAGTGAGTGAGTGAGTGTCGTAAATGCGAAACTTTGCTTTCGCTTAACTTCGGAACTAAATGACCTACAGACTTGAAATTTTGGATTTTAAGTATGTGATTATAGCTTACTGGATGACGAAAATTTCTGCGTTCTGGTCTTATCCAGAGGTTCTTAAATAGGGGCCTGAAAATGCGGCGAAATGGTTCCAGTAAAGGATGGTACGGCAGTGTTTGCTTCGCGCTCGACTTTGGCGGGTGCACTGCCGTGCCCCCAGATGAAATTTATGTACGCATGAACAAAATATATTATTATAATATTTAATTGTAAACATATCCGAAATTTGTGCGTTATGTATCATACTCACATAAGTACTGTCATTAATGTTTTTTGTATATTATGAATTATGATGTAAGTAAAGTTTTTTTATATTTTAAGATGTAGGTATAGCTAACTTTCTAAACTATTTTTAATAATATTATGTGTATCTTATATTCTTTTACGTTCATAATATCTCAATATTTCTGAGTAGATATATAATTAGACGAAATATAATACGTCTTGTCTGCTCCATCGACCGTCTGTCCGTCTGCAGACATGGCCGGACCATTTCCACTTCAGCGTGCTAATTCGTTAAGCAATGTAACTTTAGTTCTCTGGCGAATGAAATTGGCTGTGTTCCGCGGATAATGGCGCTTGTTAGCGCTTACTAGCGCTAAAAAGAAAATGATAGTTGTCGGCCAGGACACGTTTACTAACTTCAGTAATGCTGACATAATCCGCCATTTTGTTTATTTATTTTGAAATGAGTAGTGTTTTTAGAGGATAACATGTCCTAGAGAAAAATAGCTTTTAGCATTGACAGCGCTTACCGCTTAGCAATCGCCATTTTGCTTACAAGCACTTACATGCGCCTTTTTCAACACAGCCAATATTACGAGTTTTATCCACCAAAGATACCGTCAACTTTTACCGCCCTCTTTTCATAACAAATTATTCTTTCCAACTCAATGATTAGCCTCTTAATTTAATTAGAGTATCCGATCGTGTTTCTCCTAAACATTCAATTTCCTCGTCTATGCCTAGGCAATATCCAGTTTACTGAATAGTGTCGTTACCCAGAGATTCGCTTGATGTCAAACGCCTTACAATGCCATACTCAATATGTGTAAGGTAATGACGACAGGTGCATTCTATTCAACAATTAACACTGGAATACCATTGAGTGTAATACAATAGGAGGTGCAGATTACATCACTATTGTTGTAATGTGTGGTACTATAAACATTATAATACGACAAAGTAAAAGTAATTAGTGAATAGATACAGGCTATATAAAAATGAGTAATTTTTAGTGGGTCGTAATATATTTACAGAGGCATGTTGAGGCAAAAAGTGTCCATTACTCTTTGCCTCAACACATATACATACAAATATATTTGATTGGTCTCACTTCGTTCGACTGCCCAGCGATACCAATGATTAGTCTATGTCCACATTTAAACTTGTGCATACTTTTGCGGTTGTTTGGGATAGTCGAGTATTAATTACATCTTGAGATTTTGATATTTGCTTTCCGTAATTTTATAAATCCGCAATCCGCATACAAGCGACAAAGTCTTTTGAAATCCAGATGGTGTAAGTCATAGGGGTTAGAGAGAAGGAGAACGATCGCTATAGAAAATGATGTCCCAGAAATATTAACAAAATAAGTGAGGCGCTGCGATCGCCAAATTGTCTCAACAAAAGCGGGCTATTGTTCATTTTAATCAACTACTTGTACTCATTAACAGCTAACTTCGCAGTTACTACTTACCAACGAACGGCTGGTGGCTGAAGAATGAATTATAAATTATACAAATTTTCAGGGACAGGCGGGCTAATATTGCTTTAGCACGTAGCAATCGCTCTCCTACTCTCTAACCTCCACGGTATAAGATTTTGATGTATAAAGATTTCTTATTATCTGTGCCAAATTTCATCAAAATCTGTCCAGTAGTTTCGGAGCCTATTCAATGCAAACAAACAAACAAACTTTTCATCTTTATTGCACGAAAGAAGACAATACTGCGGAAACCTTACATTTTGCTGCGGTAAAAAGTAGCATATGTCCTTCCTCGTGATCTACTCTATATCTGTACCAAATTTAATCAAAATCGGTCCAGTAGTTTCGGAGCCTATTCGATGCAAACAAACAAATCTTTCCTCTTTATAAAACTAATATATAATACATAATATAGTATAGATTAAAATATAGTATAGATAAATTGTTAAATGAAGTAAAGTATAATATTACTTAAAGCCTTTTCATAATATTACGGACAATCTTTTATCACAGTTTTTCTGTCAAATCTACTTCATAGCACATCCTTAAAGTTTTAAAATCATTCGGTTATTTTCTTTCTGGGTCAAAAGGATGGCACTGTCATTTTTGCTAGAATTTCTTGCAGTATCTAACAGTAGTGAAGGCTGATTCTCCATCAAAGGAAAGCCCTAGCCTGTATAATGAGTAAGAGAAGTTATATTTTAATAAATGTCTTAAAAAATAAGTACAAATAAGTTTTTATGATCTAAAAGGCAATGTTGTAGGTTACGACACGGTTAGATTTTCAAACTGTCTTGTCATAGTTATTATATTATTTGAATTAAAAGTGAAGCTGGTTTGAATCGTTTTATATGCATATGTCTCTACTGATATCTAGAAACAGCTACTAATACCAATTTTTACGTGGTAGAGCCATGCTTCGGCACGAATGGGCCGGCTCGACCGGAGAAATACCACGGGCTCACAGAAAACCGGCGTGAAACAGCGTTTGCGCTGTGTTTCGCCGAGTGAGTGAGTTTACCGGAGGCCCAATCCCCTACCCTATTCCCTTCCCTACCCTCCCCTATTACCCTATTCCCTCTTAAAAGGCCGGCAACGCACTTGCAGCTCTTCTGATGCTGCGAGTGTCCATGGGCGACGGAAGTTGCTTTCCATCAGGTGACCCGTTTGCTCGTTTGCCCCCATATTTCATTAAAAAAAAAAAAAAAAAAAAAAAAGAAATAACCGAGGACTAAAATAATTAAGAAAACGTCTAGAAAATCGTCCAATAACATGAAAACCTTGAAAAAGCATCGACAATAATACCAAAGATTGTATTTCAATTTATCTTGAAAAGACATGTTTGATTTTGGGCCAGTTCTATGTACACTACATAGGTAAATAGGAAAAAAATATGAGAATATCATAAAAATACGAAAAAAATAATTTGAAGAAGGGTACATGCGTACAAAAATTATTATTTGAAGAGTTTTTTATTGCGAGAACACTATTTTTAGGGCGGCCATGACAGTTGTTTTGACTTGACTTTTGACGTAGTAGACAGTTTTACGAAGAGACGACGTCTTGAATGCCATACGTCTTTCTTTGTCAAAAGTCATGTCATTGACAAAATGATATTATTTAGTTATTTTTGATCTGATCCGCCATGTTTTATTTTACTTTGTGTTGCTCTCCTTGATGAAGTTAATTTAAATGTACATGGAAACGAAGTGAAATTAAACAAAATAAAGAATAGGAAACGGTTACTATATTATGTAGCTATATTTACATATACTGTACGTAGGGCAGGCCCAGGCCTCATACATTTCTTGAACATCGCTTTTCTAATTAAAATTCAATTTATTGGGGCCACTGGAGGCTTACATGTTTCGTTTTATCACTCACACTTGACATATCAAAGGAAACTTCAAAATTGAAAAGTAGACAAGCGTGAACAACGGTGGCTGCAGTCACTGAGAAAACTAAGGCTGTGGTTAGAATGCGCAATATATAAATAAGTAAAGTATTTATATAAAATAAAAATAAATACTAAAATATTCGTCTCACCGGGACTCGAACCCGAGACACCAATTTGCTAACATTGCAAAAGTCCGTTGTTATCCAAGACGCTAACTGAATTTAACACTTAGAAATTGAAGTCACTCACATCTTATTAAGCGATGATAAAAATTATATCTTAAACATGCACAGTTTTCCAGGGTAATATCCTATCTAAATCGATTTTTCCTAATTCCTTGAATACTAAATTTCATGAAAATTCTTGCAGCCGTTTCTGATATTCCGATTTTATATATAAAACATTTGCTTGTTTAAAGTGAATTGAGGAAATTTATACATTTGCTACGTCTGATGTCCTAATTACTGTCAAAAGGATTTAAATTTTAACTAGCTTTAACTACTGAGTAACACAGACGCAATCGTACAAAGTTGCGCATTTGCATTCAATATTAATTTAGTGAATAGTGCTTATACGAAACTGATTATGTGAGATTAGTCTGAAGTTAATCTGCTGATTTGCTGACATGTTACCAACAGCGAGCGAACCTTGACGTAATTTAGCTCGATTAAGGCTGGGGCTTTATTGTTCGGAATCCGGAAGATCGGAAGAAAAGTATGATGTATTCAAATTTTAAAACCGAATTTAGTGAAAGATTTATTAGTTTTGTAATTCACTCTTTACACTTAAGAGAACTAGATTTAGTAAGATAATTATTGATTCCAAAGTCAGGCTGACATAATCTATGTGAAGCCTTTAAATAAATATTAAAAAAAATATACAAACGTGTTGAAAATCGAACACATGAGTTGTCAGATTTCATATTAACATTTGACTTGACACTAATGTGTTCGAATTTCAGCTCTATTGTATTAGCACAGAGTTCTATTTTCAGTGCTCTGAATTTTTCCCGGCCTTGCGGATTCCTGACAATATAGTCCCAGTCAGGATTCGGTGTTTAACTAATTAACTGGAGTAGCAATGTCAGTTAGTGAATTCTAATAATATTTAGTTACACGTAAATTAACACTTTTTACCAAAATTTATCAATAATGTATTGAATATTGGATAAAATAGTCTAAAACGAATATTTTTTACTAGCTTTTGCGAGCGCCTCCGCCCGCGTAAAAAGATTATCCCACGAGAACACTACTTTTTCGGGATAAAAAATATCTTATGTCCTTTCCCGGGACCCAAAGTATGTCTATACCAAATTTCATAAAAATCGGTTCAGTCGAGCTTTAACCAAGCGTGAAGAGGTAATAGACAGACAGACAGACACACTTTCGCATTTATAATATTAGTATAGATTCCTCAGCTATATTTGTTATGGTTTTTCGCAACAAATAGGTAATTATGTATTGCAAGAATTTTATATCCTAAGACTTATATTCTGAGCATATTATTTTAAATTACATAATTAACCAATGTCATAAATTCAAAAAAAAAGTGTATAATTCATGCCATTATACACAGGACCTTACAATGTCCAACTACAAACTTTCTGTTAAACGTGCGGAGAACGTTTAAGAAATTTGAGTCACGTTTCAAGAAACAATCCCAAAGACACTACCTACTTGTTTTTAGATTATTAATTCTTCTTGTTTCTGAAAAGACCAATTGGAAGTAGGTTACAATATTGTTTATTACTGAAAGCAGAACAAAAAGGCTTTTGAGATCATTTTTTAATATTAGAAACTTGCCGGTAATTACGTTTGCGTGGAACTATTAATGGATACCATATTATTGACAGAACCTTAAGAGTGCGCTAGTCAACGGCTCGAACTCAGTGCTGCGCGCGGGGAAAATGCTTGTTATTTCACCTAATATTGGGGAAAAAAGGATATACCCATAAAATAGTAATCTATACTTATAAGAGAAGCTATACTACACACATTTATGCAGCTGTGTAATGTAATTTAGAAAAGGCGTCTTCAAATTACGCAAATCGACACTCAGCTGTTGGTGTTTTATGAAAAAACTATATAATATTTTTGTCTGAAGTAAAATTATCTCAATTGCTGAATAATTGAACCGTGTCGGTATTTGCTTGCTTTTTTATTATCAATCTTCATTTAATTTTTATTTACGTTCAAAGTTGCGCTAAAAATGCGATGTTTGGAGGCTATTATCTTCTACACTGATTTGAATTTCAGAAATATAAGCAAATACCGACCTAGATAAGTGTCATAAAAATCGATATTACCTTAGAACTTCGGTCTACAATGTTTGACTTTGGAGTAAATCACCAACAGCGTTTGTATGGAGAAAAAACCGACTAGCGCAGCCTTAAGGCTGCACTGCTGCATACAAACGCTGTTGGTGAAATATTGTAGACCCAAATTTTAGCGTAATATCGATTTTTATTATACTTATCTAGGTCGGTATGTGCCTATATTTCTTTAATTAGTTTAGAAGATAATAGCCTCCAAACATCACCTTCTTAACACAATTTTGGCCGTAAATTAAAAAAATCGGCCAAGTGCGAGTCGGACTCGCGCACCAAGGGTTCCGTACAAACTTGTAATAAAAAATAATGGTTTACGGTTTATGCATAGGTTTTATGTTTATGAAATTAAGTTTAATTTTATTTTTATATTTGAGTTGACGTTGAAAAAGTGGCTGTGACATACGGACGGACAGACATACAGACATGACGAATCGATAAGGGTTCCGTTTTTGCCATTTAGCTACGGATCCCTAAAAATGCTAGTATGAGTGAGGTAGTGTGTTGCTGATATTTTCATTAATTAATATATTTCTAAGAATTATTTAAAGAAATTTAAGCTTTTCGCACGCCTTCCTCAGTTTTTTTGTGCCAAAATTCACTCTAATCCGTACGCACAATTCTCGTAAAACTGTTCTTGAAATTTTTGCTTCACGTGTTAATATAATGATAATATTACTCATATCCTTATATTTTGTAGTTTTATTTTACATATAAAAAATTTACACACCTTTAGTTGAGTCTTTTCAATTACATTTCTCTAAAAGCTCTAACATTCTCTGATCAAAGCCTTATTCGATACTCAAATCTGGTTTCAAAGATATTCCTATTTCGGATACAGGACCCAGAATTGCTAGGTTTGAATTAACTAAAGAGCATCGAGGGGCATTTAAATGACGTTTGACGTTATAAGATCTCTACGCCCACAGCGCTACGAATTCTCATTGTGTTATTTTAAAAAAGTTTAGGATTCAAAGCTACATTTTTAGGGATCCGTACCCAAAGGGTAAAAACGAGACCCTATTGCTGCGCTGTCCGTCTGTCATCAAGCTGTATCTTTTAAACGGTGATAGCTAGATAGTTGAAATTTTGCATTTCTGTTGCTGCTCTAGGTAACAACAAATACTAAAAACTTAATAAAAGAAATGTTTAAGGGGGCTCCGATACAACAATCCTGATTATTATCAGTTTTGTACTTCTTGAGTACATTCGCACTTGGCAGGTTGTTTTATATTATTATTTGTGTCTAATTTTGTGGGTGGAATCCAAGCAAATACTTTGCAAAAATGGTAATATTTAGAAGGAAAATTTATATTTTAACACAAAAACAAAAGAGTTTAGGTACAATAAAACAATATTCCTAATTGCCATCGGCAAATCTTCGTTTTTTAATTGAAACGACAGACGATTTATGAAAATCAATGATTAACTAAAGACATTGAGGTCGTGGTCATACTACTAATTAGTAGTTTAACAGTAACAGTAGTTATCCATAAAACTAGCGTTTAAAAGATTTTTTTGAAGAAACTTCGATAAAAATGTAAAACATTATTTCGAAACCTTCGTTTACTTTTCAAGTGTTAATTGGAATCCGCAGATGGAATCAACTTAAACCGAGGCGGAAAAATGGCGTTAAATAAACAAAAAGAGTTAAAATGGGTAAAAAGTTTGTACATAGTCTGCGACGAGACGTAAGGATACTGAAGGATTATTTCTTCTTAAGGTAATTGAGATGCGACAAGTACAATGTCATCTATATAAAAACTAGCTGTGTGCCCGCAACTTCGTTTGCATGAAAATAGTACATGGAAATTGGAAACGGAACCCTTTTTATCCGACTAAAGCGAAGCCAAAAATAATGATAATGATTTTGGCTGTCTATGTATTTTATTACCTGACTGCAGAAGGTGTGTGGTATCAAAATAAAGAGCTTGAAGAAATCATTCCAAAAATATACATCACATAATGTAGTAAAATAATCAAGCATGTGTCTGACTCTGAAAACAAAAGACATTCATTTTGTTTCAATTCATAATGTTCGTGAAAAGGTGGTACGGCCGCTTTGATACGGGGCTGCCATATAATAATTTAACATCGCATTTATTCATTAGGACACTGCAAGCCAAACGCCTCTGATCTGAGAGACCACAGTGTAAACAACTAGGTTATCAGAGGGTCAATTTTGTTAAATAAAACCTGAAATAATACAATTGATATCAATTCCCGACACGCTAAAACTGCCAAACCGGTGTTATCGTAAACGTTAAATCAACGAGAAATGCGTTCTGATTGGTCGAAACAAAATGAGTTTATGATAAAATGTCGCTTTACTTATAATATTATACAAAGTAAAATAAAAATCTACTTTAAATACGAGAATTGAGGTTCAGTTTATAATGCTTGATTGAAATCGTTGCTTGATTTGTTTGCTGAGATCAAAATGGCTGCGTGACCTAGGCTGACACCTATCTCTATATTTCCTTGAATTAAATATGATAAAATATAACACTTGAGAGGAGATAAAACACTGATTAGTTAATAGTTTATATAATATTTTTATGAATAAAAGGTAACGTGTAATAGTCTAGTGTGTACAAGTACTGGACAGTGGATATCGACGGCTAGATTGCTGCTAGAAGCTATATCGAGTTATTATTTTAACCACGGTTTTAACAGCTGAGTTATTGGCTTAATGTGGACTGTAGTAATAAACGGGTAAATTTTTCTTCATTATGCATTACCCCGATTTTTTGCATCGCTCTATTTATTGAATTACGTATTCCGTTCTTCGTTAATTTGTATCTCAGTGCACTTTTTTGTGATTTATCTCGACACTTATAATTGAGTAGAAAGTAATAACGACCATAATTATTTTTAGGGTAGGATTTTCTTGAAATTGAAATCATCTGCAATAACTTAACCCAGAGATGTAGTTGTTCGTGATAAAAAGTAGCCTATGTAGTTTAAGCTCAGTAGCTTAAACTACCACCATACCAAATTTTATCAAAATCCATCCATCCATCCATCCATCTATCCATCCTCACAAACTTTCAGATTGATTATAATAGTAGCAGGATTAATAATTACAGGATTTAGAATGACAGACAGATAGACATACAGGTAGACGAACAGAGCGAAACGATAAGGTTTAGTGTTTAAAGTTTAAAGTGATATAAAACTCAGGTTTGACTGGTACCGACTTCAAATTTATGAAAATTGAGTCAAGAAATAGTTTAAATTTTAGCCGAATTTAAAAAAGGGAATTCTTTAGAAAATGAGTTTTTTTTTTCATACTTTTTTGTGCATTTTTACTTAGGAAGTCGGTTTACATTTTGTATGGAGCGTTTTCATGAGACTTGCGAAATTTTAAGCAAATCGCTGTACCTTTAAAAATATCGATTTTTAATATACTGTTTCTTCTGACAACTTACTCATATCTACGAGTACAATTCATTTATGCAATAAAAACTCTCACCTTCCACTGTATATGACCACGTATTCGCTGTAGAAGTTAAATCTTAATTACCCGTATGCAATCAGCTAGTTTCGTGACTAATTAAACTCACTTTGAAGCTCGTACGGTGTGAGCTGAACTTTACAAATTAAATATTACCTAGTCACTTTCAAAATAATGTGTTAGAGGAAAATAATTTAGGGTCAGTTCACACTACAACAAGACGCAACTCGACGCGGCGGTATATCTACCCGACTACGGCGAAGCCAAAAGAAGGAATAGTGATTTTGGCAGTCTAACTATAATATATTTATTATAAAATGTGTCCCACAACTGTGTCGGAGCCTTTAGTGGTATGGTAGGTAGTAATATGGCATATTTTTTATCGACAAATTGCCCCTAATTTTGTTTTTTCTTACGTTTGTAAAATGGCAGCCATTTTGTTTTTTGGTAACCAAGACCCGGGCTCTCGTACTAATTCGACCGTTACTATTATGTAAATGTCCTAGGAACATATAAAAATGGTCTCATCTGATAGCTAAACATGTGGACAATAAATTCACATCCATTATTTTAATTTTCTTTGGATAAAATGATGAGAGCCACGCTTCGGCATGAATGGGACGGCTCGACCGGGTAAATATCACGACTTCACAGAAAACCGGCGTGAAATAACGCTTGCGTTGTATTTCGCCGGGTGAGTGAGGTTACCGGAGTTCCAACGGGGGTTGAGGATTTTAAGGGCTGGGAACGCAAGTCGTAACACCAGAGGAGTTACAAGTGTAACTCCTATGGTGTAGCGAGTGTCTATGGGCGGCGGTAATCGAATACTATCAGGCGATCCGTCTGCTCGTTTCTTGGTTCATTTTATAATACAAAAAAAAAACAAATAAAACTACTTCTACAAAAACTGTCATTTTAAAAACTGATTCAACTGATTTCAAAAATGTTAAACCGCCAGATTATTTCATCTGAACGTCAAAAAGAAATCAATAGTACACTACACAGAACACATAATACTCGTACACTATTATGCTACCTTATTTACCGTGCAATAGGGTATTTTCCAAGTTTTTGAAAAGTATGTCAAATTGTTCCTAATACCAAAATACATTAGCAGTTTGAACCATTCTTTGTGAATTTCTTTCTTTTCCTTGCAAATTAGCCTAAAAGTTTAAATTAATATTATAGGCGCGAAAACGCTATAATGAGTTGTCATGACGTCACATTCTTGTAACCATAGAGTATCTTGTGACATTGTAACTGTCAAGTGTCAAATTACACTGACAATGCCAAATCCCAGAATACCTACTATTTACGTTTTTAAATAAATGTTTTAAGCCTATTAAAAATGCCTTATAAATGGTGCGTAGTGCCAATATGCACTAATACGTCTATTAAAACACCGGGAAAAATCTTTGTGACCATACCAGAGAACACTGAAATGCGGAAAAAGTGGCTATTACTCACTGACGCATGACGTTAATGATTCTGATGCTGGCTATTATTTATGGAAATCGGGAGGCCATTAATAAAAGAAGAAGAAGTACAAGAATATAACGTCACATTCCAATCTCGTGCGTTTTTAGTCACGTGGTCAAACGTGAAAAATTCATAATTTTATTTTTGATATTTTATAAAAATCATACATGTTTTTGTGTTTAAAGTTGGTTAAATTGGTTTAAATTAATGTTTAGTGATAAAATATCAACAATCTGAAGTATATTTTCATCATAGAATAATACCCTATTGAGTGAAACACATGACACAGTAATTTAGTCGAATTTCATCATTTTGTTTACGTTTAGATTGCACAGCGAATAAATAGTATTTCACAATGCATATTATTGAGAATGAGGCACTTCAGAACTCTTCGAATAGCAAAGTGCCTTCGAGCCGAAAGCACTATTGACTTATTCTTGAGGTAAAGTTTCACGATATTCCGAATAAGTAGGGAATAACAATTCTTCCTACATAGCAAAGTGGCTTACAAGAAACTAGTTGTTGAGTATTTAAAGCATTAGTAATGTCGGTAACCGAGCTTTGCTCGGAGTATTGACAAAAACACTTTTTCTCCATACCATACGTCAAACTGCGTCTCGTAACGGTGTCGCGAGTCCAGAGATTTTATCTCATTTAAAAATATGCGTACCGCGCTAAAAGAAGTTTTGACTAAAAAAATCGACTTTATATTCCTCCTTTGCAAAAATACATAAAAAAATTAAGCACAACTCACGCAATGTACGCCCGCGACGTGCGCGATTGTATCGCTGCACCGGCAGGCGACTAGTAGAATCGCGCGGGCCGCGATCACATGCAGCCTCAGCGATTTGCGCCTGCGCCCACAGGGAGATCTCCGACCGAGCGAGGTGGTATGCTCGGTCAGGCCGAAGCCCACTTGTAATCATTTCAGCTGTCGTATATATACTTTCCGAGCTCAGAAACTTCGATAGCGCGATTCAGGACTGTGCGCTGATTGGTCCGCCACATCACTCCCCCCGAAGACCGGAGGTCGAACCATTTTTGATGAGTCTTGTGCTTGAGTCGCCACTTACGCCAGTGCCAGTGGAGAGAGTCCCAGTGAGTCGGAACTGTGCTGCTGCTGCACGGGCTCCAGTGAGTCGGAGTGCTGCCGTGCGGGGCCGATGCTTCGTGCTGACCAGGAGAGATGTGCTCTGCTTGCTGACCGGTCGTTGTAGTGAGAGTGCCCGTTGAAGCCGATGAGGGTTCGACCAGGCCGCGGTGCGTTGAGGCTGGTGGTCGAGGTACCCGATGAGGCTGAGTGCTGGCTGGCGTGGTGCGGAGGGGTAGGGAGTGATGATGATGATGTCCTTCAGAAGGAGGCGTGTTCTGTCGAGGATCACCAATGTGGGTATATGGTGGCAGGCCCCAAAGGGAGATCTCCGACCGAGCGAGGTGGTATGCTCGGTCAGGCCGAAGCCCACTTGTAATCATTTCAGCTGTCGTATATATACTTTCCGAGCTCAGAAACTTCGAGAGCGCGATTCAGGACTGTGCGCTGATTGGTCCGCCACACGCCCACTTTGCGACGGCAAAACGGCCAATCAGATTAGCCGTTTTGCCGTCGCCCGTCTTGCGATTTTCGCCCGCCACATTTGCGGGCGATAATCGCAACTGCAGCGACTGTAATCGCGCAAATTAAATAACCGGTCTCGTCTCGTGGACTCGTCAGTTTTGAAATAAAACTGCATTTCCACGATCGCGACGGGCGCGACTGTAAATCGCTCCGTGAGTTCTTAGCATAAGGGTGCGAGTGCCGCAAAATATTATTGCAGTAAGCACCTTTTACCTATTTACATATTATATCTTTTCGCGATAAACTCATTACCATACTTTCTTCATTTCTTCGTGCAAAAGTTTGACTGTGAGTGCAACAGCACAATATGACATTGTGTATCACCTGTGAATACATTATTAAGGACGAGTCCATCAACAATTTCTCGACCCCATTTCACCATGAGCTCTAAAACACAGATTTTCATAGATGCGTCCGTAAATTATACTGTTTGGATCATCGTAACTTTTGATTTTTCATTCTATTCTACTATTCTACCTATAGCGTGGGGTATCGTTGAATAGGTTTTTTTAAAATAATGGCAAACTTTACATGACATGAATTTTTTACAAAGTGAATCTATGGGAGAAGGAAACTTGTAATATTTTATGCTGCATGCATAGATGACGCTAAAACACTTTGGAAAAATTATTTTAAGCTAAATAGGACAATAAGTTTTGAAGTAATTCGACGAAAACCGCTCCGTAACTACGGAACCCTCCATAGACATGTCCTGGCATGATCTTGGTTATTCGTAAATAAACAGTGTTTAATATTGTAAGGTTAGTGGCGCTGGTCATATTTCATAGGGGAATTTAGATTGCTCGTTCATCAGCGCCCTTACCTAAGGCGGCCTACAGACGTCCATGTTGCTGGGTCAAATTATTTAACAAATATTTACTCGGATTGGAATCTGTTGAATGTAGGAAATTTGTTATCTTCGTTGACTCGACCAAAAATAGATTAAGTGGTGGCCATCGAGTTTTTAAAATAAAATATTAAAAATATTTAAGTATGTAGGTACTAATATTTAGGTATTAGTACCTACACAAAAAGGCAGCGCAAATATTAACTAAGAAGGTAAATTAACTAAAAAAGTACAGCTTGGCAAAAAAGAGTAGGTGTGACTTATTAGGTACGGTTGATGTTGATTGAAATGAAAATTACATTTATGAGTTATATAAATTATATTAAAATATATTTAAATTAAATATGTCATTCTAATCTAATAAGGATTAAAGGAGATGATACAGTCGAAAATGTTTTCGTCCTGCTATTACGTCATACACTTTTTTATCATGCTGTATATAATAAAATAATGTAAAAAAACGTTATTGCTAGGTAAAAAAGGCGTAGTATTTCTAACCGCAGGACCCACGGTTATGCTATTAAAATTGAAACTTTCATTTCACGTACAAAAAATTTGAAACAAAATATTATTTTCATAAAGTAAGTTGTATTAATATTTTATTATTGAATCTATCCAGCCACGAACTAAGATATTTTATTATTTTTAATACTCGCTAAAACGTATATTGCCCGATCAACTGGATTAATTTTGAACAAACAAATGGGAAAATAACAAATATTTCAATTCTAGTTAAAACTCTTCTGTATCGAGTATATCTGTATCTTCTGTAGCGAACGAGTAAACTAAAAAAAAGTTTCATTTTTGCTGTTATCTGTATCGACCCGGCTTAAAGTTTTTCTTTTGTGATACAAATATAATAAAACTAGTCTCAGTGATAGACTAGGTATCTATTAACATGATAAAGGGTAAGGAATAAAATATCCTGTATATATGATATTTATGGATTTTCATTGGATTAGACGTGATAAGCGCTTAACTTACACTTTCATTTTACTTAATATATTATTATAACGTCTTCGAAAATCAATAATACGGATACTTCGAGCACGTGACTCACTCCTTGTGTAAAGACGTTTAGGCAAAAAAATATTTGTCATACTCAAAGTAAAAATCATCTAATGTATGGGTGACTCTCCGTAAAACGCAAACTCGCCAATACATATATATTTTTTTTAGTATGACAATTATTTTTCCCAATACCGTACGGTAGTACAATAAAGACCAAAATATCCGTAGTTGATTTTACCAAACCTTATTAATTATAAATTATCATCTTCTTATCATAAACAGATTTTTGGAGTTTGTACCAATATAAACGAGTTCGACGTTCGTTTATGAGAGTACCGTTTTGTTTGTAGACATTTGACAGCAGCGTAAATTATCGAATGGAAATTGTATGACATCTGTCAAAATCATGTCAGCGCCAACACAAATTTCATTCGATAACGTTTCTGCTAGGCCTTCTGTATCATTCAGTCGCAGGTTGTGTAGATACGTTTGGAAAATGCTGAAATTCCCATTTCTCTCAGCGCTGTGTGTATTTTTTGTAAAGTTGTAAGCACTATAATTAAATTTGGAAAGAAAGTTGTACTTCGAAGATACTTCCACACTGAATCGAAAACTTAAAATGGGTTCGGTTAGTGCACAAACATTGTACACATGTAAAAAGCACACCTCTGAATAATGCTGCACAAGCACACAAAGAAAACAAAGCCCATGATCGACTACACGACGTTTTATATCCGGAACTATCATGTGTATCACGGGCTCAACTCTTTAATATTTCTCGCACGAGTGAGATTCTTGTTAATTTCACCCTGACTTGGTAAGAAGTGGGCTATATTTCGAGTGTATCTATGTATTTCATTGTTATGCCCTATGGAATAAATTTATACACGCTAGCACTTTATTACTTTAATAAATATTCTAGATTGGATTGGTATTAGAGTATAAATCGTATTAAAGTCATAATATTAGAAAATATAGAAGAGTCTGTTTAGAATTTTAAATTAAAAGCATTTCACTAAATGAATATGAAAGTATATATACGGTACTTAAAAAAAATCAATTAATTTTTTTTTGTCTGTCCGTTTGTTCCCGCTAATCTCTGAATTGGCTGGACCACCGGACTTTCGATGGAAGATGGCTGATGCTATAAGGAGTAGGTAACAGCTAACTGTAAGTAGCGTATCATAGGGTACTATTAAAAAAATGGGTTTCGTTTCCAGTAATCCGCGCAAATAGTTGCGGGCACCAGCTAGTTTCCAATCAAATGGGTAAGAAGTTTTTGCTTCCCATTTTAATATAAACAATGCTGATGGTAATATGATAGTTATTTAACATTGGTATGTAATTAAAATTTGTATTGAGTCTCTAAATTGTTATTCTAAACGTACAAATATGAACAGATAGTTATTATAACATGATAGAATAAACTATTTCATTTAGAATGTGTGTTTGTTGTAATGTTGTTTGATTTCGTAGCCAACGGGATTCTCACCTAAATTTTGACGGTTATATTTGTGTATAAATAGAGATTGCTGAATTGGCGTTTACCTGTTCCTACTTTGGCTAGATAATATTGCATTTAATGTTTACTAAATTGTTCAAATACAATTAAGTCTTTGGAGAGTTTTGGCGCAGTTCAGGTTGTGAAAACGAAGATAATATTTAAATATATTTTGTATGTTTGTAATATATTATCTGCATACGAAAATCTATATATTTTAAGATAATTATTTAGAAAGGTTCGATGACCTCTGTGGCTCAGTTGGTTGAGCATGTTGGGGCTCAAGCCGGGGGTCGCGGGATCAAATCCCGCCGAAGGAACAAAAAAGATTTTCTATGTTCCTGGGTCATGGATGTGTATTAAATATGTGTATAATATAATAAAAATCTTAAATATGTGTATAGTATAAAAGTATTAAATATATTTCCGTTGTCTGGTACCCGTAATACAAGTTCTTCGAGAACTTACCACGGGATCAGATTGAAATGGTGTGAAGCGTCCATAAATATTTAAAAAAAAATATATACTTCCTGGCCAATGATTTATCCATCGCTGCCGGGACATTTCTTAAATGTCATATCAAAAAGTAATTACGTACTAAAAGAGATGTTTGATTTTGGGCCAGCTCTATGTACATATACTACATAAGTAAATAGGAAAAAATATGGGAATTTCATAAAAATAAAAAATAAAAAAAATGAAGAATTACATGCGTACAAAAATGATTATTTGAAAAGTTTTTTTAATGCGATAGATAACCCTATTTTAAGAACGGCCATGACAGTTGTTTGGACATGACTTTTGACGTAGTTGACAGTTTTATGAAGATACGTTTTCTTGAATGTCATACGACAAAAGCCATGTCATTGTTAAAATTACATTTTTTGGATAATTGGGTACACGACTACATCTAAAATATTAAGTTTCATTAATGTATTCAGAAATTTTATGGCATTACTACTTCGTAAATGTAAACAAATATAATATTTTATTTATAGTTTAGTCATTAGATACATCTAAAAAGTACAAAAAAAAATTTTTTTTTCTTGCTAAATTAGTAAACAAAACCTACATAATTAGTTTACTTACATCATATACAAAAACTTTTATTATGGTAGGTATGAACTTAAATGCACAAATATCGGAGATATTTACAAATATGTTCCTACGGCCGTATACTTCATACGATTTTACATGGACGTGACGTCATAGCTACGTACGACTTTAGTATGGAGCGTTTTCACGGGACTTGCGAAATTTTGCAAACAAATCGCTGTACCTTTGAAAATATTGACTTTTGATATACGGTTTCTTCTAAGAAGTTACTCATATTTAAGAGTACTATTCATTTATGCAATAAAAAAAATTCATTCGTGTAGCCTATTAAGATCTGATCCGCCATGTTTTACTTTACGTTGTGTTGTTCTCCTTTACGAAGTTAATTGAAATGTACACTGAAAAGAAGTGGAATTAAACAAAATAAAGAATAGGAAGCGGTTTATTTTGCAGCTATATTTACATATAATGTACATAGTGCTGGCCCACGCCTCATACATTTCTAGAACATCTCTTTTAAAATATTAAAATAAATGTTAATATTTTTTTTAATTCACAGCTAAAAGCCAGGGTAAAGACAACCTACTTCGATTTATTCATAATATAGTCTTTTTAATTTAATGTTTTTGCTATTGGTTCGGAAAGTTAGCTATCGAAATGTCTACATCTAGGTCAAATAGTTTTACTAGACTCATTTATACAATTCAGTTAGATCATTATTAAACTGGCACTGAAGATTTTTATTTAAATTTGCTCTACTTAAAAAGATAAATAGAAAATGTTTATGTTGGCCGTGATCATCATCATTATTTACTATATATATATATATATATATATATATATATATATATATATATATATATATATATATATATATATATATATAATTATACTTAGTGCAGGACCAGATTGACGTGTGTGTTGGTCCGTGTAGCCTCCATAAATATTTTAAAATGTTATTAAATATAGATTGAAATATAGGTTGTGTTCATTGTTTTTACTAGCTTTCATATTTTAAGTGGCCTTTGAATTAATATTTCATTAATTTTTATCTTATGTCATAGATTTATATTTTGGAATTAATTCATATTAGGTATTCTGCTTGTGATTTTATTAATTGTTCTTTTTATACACTCTATTTAAATATAATTTAATCTTAGATTTATCAAAAAAAAAAAAACAATATAATACAGCTACCATTTTAAATGTCACATAATGCGCAAAAAATTAAAATATCACTTTAATTTGGTCGAATTAAATATTTCTGTTTAGTTTAAATTAGGTATGTGTAAAGTATGTACAATATCGGCAAAGTTGTTGCTCGACCAGTTTCTAAACACTTTACTATGCACTAGAACGCCTCATAATATTTAAACACAAAGGAAGTGACCGCAACGACTTCAGATTTTATGCCTGGTCGAGCGGCAACTTGTTCGATGGTACCTAGTAGCTTCCTACTTAGCGCATTACAAAGTGCATACAGTAGTTCTGCACTCTAATTACTTCATTAACACAAATCCACAATGATGGATTACTTCCAATTAACATGGAATCATTTGAATTGGTCGATTTGGGCTTTCGTGATTCCTAATTTGTGGTTTGGGTACTTGAATGTGAGATGGAAAACCAATGCAAAATCGGTGTAATTTTTTTACGGTGCGAGTTTGAAGTCATGGAAAAACGATCAAACGTTTGGCGTTTTGTATATGTTTCTGTCAATGGATTTATTGCATATATTATTAGGTCAAATATGATAAGGACCATGGTACAGTAGCAAGGTATGTAGAACCCCACATCATCATTTGTGCTAAGCGCAATAATAATAAATAAGTATTATTACCTTGTTGTTCCGCTGATCTCAAGCTTCGACATTGTCATGGTGTGGTTAATATGTTACTCGCCAAACCCGATTTTAGGTCCAACTAGATTTGCCTAGGCTGAACTAGTTTATTCTATATGCGATCAGATAAGCCAGTCTTCCTAGGGGCGGGGAACTGGTCCATCCTAGGGGCGATAGGAGAAACTAGTTTAACTTAGGTCCTAGGAGGAGCTAACCTAGACTGAGCTAATTATTTAAAATCTCACACACGCACACGGAGAAAAATCTTTTACCGCGAGACGCGCAGTTTTGCGCAAAAAAAAAAATCTCCGCGACTTGAAGACTAAGCGATATTCAGGAAAACTACCATCACATAAGAAAAGTCAAGTATTAAAATTATCAATCCAGAAAAACATTTAATAGAAATAAATTAAATTAAATTGTAAGTAACCCCCGAATTGTCAAGAAGTGAGCGAGCTGATGATTATGAATTATAGCAAAAAAAAAAAACTTGATAAAATTCGGTTCATCCGTTTGAGAGCTACGATGCCACGGACAGACACACAGACACGTCAAGCTATACCCTATCTGTTTTCGTCGGCGGTTAAAAATATCAGCTGTTTGCTGCCTAAACCACACAACACGTAGCACCTAGCCTAGGTAGCAAGATTTTAAAATTGTAACAAAAGCGGTAGCTCTAACGTAGCTGCTACGAACATTTTAAAATCTTTGAAACTATTGTATCCCGCCATTTGGAACATTCAAATGACCACATCTATTCTCGCACAAAAGGCAATAAAAATTAAAAAGTCAAGCCACGGCTGTCTCAGTGAAATAGTACTAGAAGTGGATGGCCGTTAAAAGCACAAGTACATCCAAAAAGCGCTCCACGGGCTATGGTACCTTCAGTTCACATTAAGCCGCGTTCGCACTATACGACAGATAATTGAAAAATGAAATATATTCTACTAGAATGTTGCCGACGATATTATTCACTAAAATTGAAATATTTCTGTCATCGTCATATTAGGAATGGTGGAAGAGCGGTAATTTTTGTGCTAGCAGCTAGAAGAATGTGTAGACTCAGGCGAGAACAGTAGTAAAAACATTTTAGTGTCAATCCTTACAATATTTGGTTATGTAAGACCATATTTTATAGCTGCTATAGGATTTTGTTGTACGGGATTTGCAAAAAGAGCAAAAAAATGGCTTTAAGAAAGTTACAATATTTAAATGAAGTTCGAAAGGAAAAAATATATGGGGTTCACGCAAATAAAATGTCCCACAGAAGAACCACGTTGGTTCTTATACATTTTATATTTTTAAAGATTCGTTATCATCATTGTACTTTGTCTAAGCACCGCCGCGAAAGTCGCCACTTTTCGATACGATTGGTCATCAAACGTGTAATAAACGTATCGCGTAGTGTATACACAGCTTTAAAGTCATTATATACTACGACCCGGCTTTATCTAGGCCGAAATGAATACAGTGCTAACTTCGTTTCCAAGATTGCGTTATGATGAAAATTAATTTACCAAGGCGGATGAAGGAGAAAAACGCAAAAGAATTCATCAAAGAGGAATTAGATATTGATCGAGTACAAAATAAAGATATTTATCGCCTAGTTAATAAGTTTAAAGCAAATAGACGTCTTCCTACTATTATAAATACGAAAGTTTGAGAGAAATAACGGAGCTACTTTTTATCCTGAAAAATACAGTTCCCATGGGAACTGTATTTATGTGTGTGCTTAAATAATAAAAAGTTAAAAACTATTAACCAACTGTGGAAACTATAGCCTTTATTTTATACCCGGGCAACTATTACGAATCTACTGACACGTCAATAACTAAAATCGGATCACTGGTTAAGGCGGTACGATGGAAAAAATATACATACATAGCCTACTAAAATCAATACATTACTTTTTGCTTCGCCGTAGTCGGATCTAAATAGTAGACTATGGCCTCTAGCCAAGATGCATTCGATAATTTCGACGGCGAACTTCGAATTCAAAAATGTATGGGTCATCGATAAGTGACATGTTGCTTGCGATGGCTTATATCAAATCCCATACATTTTGTTTTCGAACTTCGCTGTTGAAATAATCGAATGCATCTTGACTAGAGACCCTAGTCCATTCGCGACTGTACAAATAAGAGCAAACATAGCAAAAAATACAACCACTGCAGAGAAAGACAGTCGTCGTCAAAAGCATACCATTGCATCATGTTTTTATGTGCAAAATTATTTATTAACTACTATAACCTATAACCAATAGCCCTGGTTTTAAATGTCTTTTTGATTTATTATTTTAAAACCCTTTTCCCCGCAATTATTGCCCTCGTAGGAATACCGGCATTGATCGAAATAAAAATGTAGTTTTTTTTCACAACATAATTTACATTTCATAATTTAATATACTTAAAGTATACTTAAAGTTAGACCGGTAAAAGTAATAACGTTGCGTACGTTATTACTTTTAATTAGTCAAAGGTTATAAAATTTTATGAGCTAAGCAAACACGAAAAGCCTAAGAGCTATTTGTAGATACCTAGAGAAAGGACAATACCAATGTCCACTGATTTTTTAAGTTCCAACTAACATTAATTACCCGCAGCTTCGCCCGTGATAAATTAGCTTTAAAACTTTCACCTCCCATTTTATCCCCTTGGGGGCTGACTTTTGAAAAATCCATTGTGAATGCCTACGTCAAATGAGGAATACGACGTGTGCAAAATTAAAAATTTCTAGCCTTAAGCGTTTGGCCTATGCATTATCAGTGAACCAGCTTTGCCTTTTATATGTATTATAGAATGTATTATTAGATGCTTATATATTCGTATACCGTACTAAATTGCTCCGAATGAAATCAGACTTTAAAGGTCTAGTAAGTGGGAAAGTAAGGATTATTTACTAATATTGTCTATTGAATTGACAAACGTAAAAACTATTTACGCCGTGGAAACGGCAACATTACGCATATTTTCTATGAAGTAGGTAGGCAAACGAGCAGTCGGTTCACCTGATAGAAAACGATTACCGTTTTTAAGGATACCAATAAAACACAGTCGCAAGTGCGTTGCCAGCCTTTGACGGCCTAATTAATACCTTACAGTAATGTTAGATGTTGATAGTGCCTAATTAATCTAAATCTTTGTACTATGACCTTGGCATACGTCAGCATTGCTGATCGATGACGGGAATTAATTGGCGTATTATGACCATACGGCATGGCTCCATCATCATTATATTATAATCATCACTACCATCTTCTTCAGAATACGAGAAGGATGAAGAAGTCTGCTAGCACCTTGTGCAGATACTGGGTTCTGATTTCTAGGTAGCAATACGCATAAATCATGTATCAATAACACACCATCTGGAATTAAATCGCATGGCTTTGCATGCAATGCGTGCTTGCAAAAAAATGAACTATCATAATTCATAAGGCCGCAAATAGACCTACAAATAACTAATAATTTTGACGACCTCTATGGCTTAGTGGTTAGCGCGTTGGAGCTCAAGCCGGAGATCGCGGGTTCGAATCCCGCCACGGAACAAAAAGTTTTCTGTGTTCCTAGATCATGGATGTGTATTAAATATGTGTATTATCTATACTACTATTATAAAGCTGAAGAGTTTGTTTGTTTTAATCTCAGGAAAGTTTCGCTAAAATGATCTATGACAGAATGTTTCCCCTTTAAAAGTTCTAAAACAAAAGTCCGCGACGGTATATGTCTATCTTTTAAGGTTGGCTCACTATAACCTAACCAAATTTGTTCTAAAAGTAAGCATTACATATTTGTGAAGGTGTTTTCATAATTATTTTCCTTATCCAACTAATCCTTATCCAAGTAAATAAGTTTTTCATCACAAGCATTTAATCTAGAAGAAATTTTCTTTTAAAATCATTTGATTTCAATGAGTATTTTAGAAGATATCGCAGTAATAAAATAATAATCAAGCGCGCAATAACAATGTACGGCGTTCGGCGCGGGCAAGCAGTCGTGAGGTGGAAGCGCTTCTCCTTCTACGTAAATGAAGTCGCGGGTAAATTTTAGTGATATCCCAAAGTAACGATTCCACGCGGACGAAGTCGTGGGCAAAAGCTAGTATTTATAATAAAAGTCTTAAATATAAAATGTATAGTATTTAAAAGTATTAAAATATAATATATTTCCGTTGTCTGGTACCCATAACACAAATTCTTCGAGAACTTACCACAGGACCAGATTGACGTGGTGTGAAAGCGTC
Source organism: Glaucopsyche alexis (assembly GCA_905404095.1). Classification (NCBI taxonomy): domain Eukaryota; kingdom Metazoa; phylum Arthropoda; class Insecta; order Lepidoptera; family Lycaenidae; genus Glaucopsyche; species Glaucopsyche alexis. The sequence continues at coordinate 1,905,190 of FR990042.1, forward strand.
CATAGATATTATTATTATAATATATTATTATGTATAGTATAAAAAGCATTAAAATGTATTTCCGTAGTCTGGTACCCGCAACACTAGTTCTTCAAGAACTTTAACCTCGGGACCAGATTGACGTGGCGTTTTCACACCACGTCAATCTGATCCCACATCCATAGATATTATTATTAAATAAAAAGTTAATATCACTTAACCTTAATGATGTGACCTCATACTTGCTTTTTGTTCTGCTAGGTCGCGTTTTTAGGACGTTATTTTTTATTCAATAAGTCTTAAAAATATGTTTATCTAATTATATAATAATTTTTATTTCTATACTATAATCTACATTCTATATAAAGGCATCGCAATTCAAGTGTAAAATTTGCGAATCCTGCTAAACTTTCACAATAAGCGTGTGAACATCGGGTATATTATATCTATATTAGGGCAAAACTTAATAGGATACATCATACAACACAAATTGCCAAGTCACTGACGCCGAGAACGGCTTGATTATTATAAGTATGCTATTGTAAGTGAAATAATTGCAGCTAATGATAATGAACTTGATACAGCCGATTCCAATCGGATTACCTTAACACGTGCCCTATGAATAAACATCCATAAGTCACGTGATAAAGTAATTCTCTTCCAGCTTTCAATTGAAGCCTTACACGGTTTAATCTCGTCAAGCCACTCGTCTGGATTATTTTAAATGGAACGATATCAAAAATTTATTTTGTTAAAAACATAAAAGTATGCAAATATTTTTAATAAAATGAATTGTGTAAATAATGAAACGTATATGTATTTTATTTTATGAAAATTGTTGACGATTGAGGTTACTTTATTAACACTCAAATAGTATTTATTGTTATGAACGAGACAAACTTAATAACAAAGTTTTGATAATGAAGGGTCTTTGTACAAAATTTTATCAACATATAATAAGGGTTTGTTTTGAAAATTTAAAAAGGAAATTATAAAGGCTATTTATTTCCAGCTAAGTAGGTCCACAGTATGCACGTAAATAGATTCGCAATTATACAGTATTCAAATGAAGAAAGCTACTAGCTATGTAAAAGCACTTGAAACTATGTTTGAGTTAATACGTATACATATACACTACTTTTTGAATTATTAAAATATTATGTAGTTTTTTACATGCGTTCAAAGTTTCTAAAATATTGGAATCCCGCTAACAGTAGCGTAACGTCATGCTACATCTCGCCCATACAACCCGCAGTTCGTGCCGTACGAGCACCGTTTAGACGCAAGTTACCGTCTGGGCCAATTTAAAGTTAAATAACAATACTTACGTATTGGAAAGTAATTGACGTGTCGAAATAATTATTTCAGATAGAAATACAAAACAAGCTTACATTTAAAATTAGTGAACATTATGTATTATAAATCAATTGGAATTATAGAATATTCATATGAATAGACATTTTGGAACAGTTATGGACGCCAATTCACAGCACAAATTATATTTTTATTAGTCAATTGATGATCTGTTCGTTTCTGATGCATAAAAGATTAGTTTTGATCATATACAGTAAATCATGTTGTATTCTATATATATATATATATACATGTTTATTCTTATTAAAATTGGGTATATTTGATTGTTTGTTAGTTTGTGTGTATGTTGGCAAAAATTATTTAAGTATTTTGATGATCTTGCCGGAAAAAATCGTGCGCGCCAAAGTTAATACTGTTAGCACTGTACATTTTGTCGCGATAAAAAGTAGCTTATATGCTTCTCCGTGGTCTACTATATCTGTATCAAATGTTATCGAAATCGGATTGTATTGGAGCCTATTCAAATGGCAAACAATCAAACAATCTAATCTTTATAATACTAGTGTTGATTGTTGTATTGATTACTGAAGCTGTTTTAATATGCCATGAAATATTATCAGTGTGAAATTACAAGACTAGCAAGGACATGTACCTAAAATTCTATTTCTACAAGCATTTATATAAGTTCATTTTTTATTGCTACCTCCTAAAAACTTGATTCTAACTCCAAGGCTTAAGCTAAGTTTTCTCGTTGGTGTGTTTTGTATAAAAATTGAGTAAGCAATGCGTAGGTTTGTATATTAATAATATATCCTATGGATATTTTCACAACACGACAATGTGGTCACGTGTTAAGTTCTCGAAAAAATTATGTTGCAATTACCAAACGATGGAAATATATTGGATACTGTATACATTGAAGACTTTTTTATATTTAGGCAGAGTTAATTTTGTTTTAGAAATAATTTGTTACTCCTATTTTGTAAAGGCCATACATCATAAGATTGCTTTATATTTTAATAATAATAATAATATCTATGGACGATTCACACCACGTCAATCTGATCCCGTGGTAAGTTCTCGAAGAACTTGTGTTACGGGTACCAGGCAACGGAAATATATTTAACACTTTTATACTATACACATATTAAAGATTTTTATTGTATTATACTAACATATTTTTAATATCCCACCCAGACCCAGGAACACAGAAGAAATTTTGGTTCCTTCGAAGGAAGTCGAAGCCCGACCTTGAGCACCAACACACTCAACCACTGAGCCACAGAGGTCGTCAAATTTATTCGTTGACAAAAATATGCAATCCTTTTAACTGAATACTAAAAAAAGTCCCATTAGGACTTTACGTAGATGAAACATACGTAAAAATCTATTACCACAAATGTTAAATTGTTTATGTATTGGCGACAAAAATTTTTTCGTATTCCCTAATGCGTCAAAATGTTCTTATTTGTGAACAAAACCTGCCCAAGTTCGATTAATGTACCATGTGCTCTACTTAATAGAAATATGGCGTCGCACCATTTCCGCTCGATTTTTCTACACTATTGTTCCTAATCCGTACGTCGTTATTGAAACAAAACTCCCTTTAGGATAAATATAATACAAAACGAACATGTTAATAATATTACTCTACAGTCGCAGTAAAAATAATTAATCTCCAAAATGATATTGCATAAAAATAATTAACACAAAATATAAATAGGACACGCCGCGCTAAAAAAGGTCTTCTTTTAGTACCGAATAAACACCTTTGTTTCGTTTCGCTTTCTGTTAATAAAACTGAACCCAGCTAAAGGCATAATAACTTCTAAAAGAAGCCAGCGAAATTGTCACTCACAGAATCACTCGTTTTTAACTTAATATAAATTCACGTTGATAAGATTTTATGATTTAACATAAAATAAAATCTTAACACTTAATTATTTAACAAGTGTATGGTTACAATTATTCGACAATGTCGTACGTAGTCCAAAAAGTGTACAAGGATATACAACTTTACGCGACTTACGCTATGAACGCACGTGCAATAAAACTTTGTCAAAAAAAATACTTTTTACAAAGTTTGTTAACTTTGACAAACTTTGACGCAAGTTTGGCGCGAATGCGGTATGCGGATACTTACGCGGCGCGGCCCGCATGAAGCACACCGATGAGCGCAACGGCCAGCGCCTGCACTACCGACGTAAACATTTCGCAACTCGAGCCGGCAGTCGCACGTCTGCCGGCCCACCGACGACTATTGCCGTCTGATCCGCGCCTCGTATACCCAATTCTCGCGCGTGCGCTCTGACGTATCGACCGCAACCCAGCCGCTTGCCCCATGGATCTCTTATTGAGCGAGAGACATGGGATTCGCTTGGCACCATTGGCCGTGACACCTGCAAGTTCAGCGCGGATGGCGCGCGGATGGCGGAATGCAAGCGCTCGTACGAACACGTGACAAGGATCGATTGAATTTTTTTTTATTCCCGATGCAAGCAAGCAAGCAAGGGCTGTATGTCTGTCTGTGTCTGTCCGTGGCATCGTATCTCCCAAACGGATGAATCGATTTCGATCTGGTTGTTTGTTTGAAACCTGACATAATTGAGAGTGCTCGTAGCTATAATTCATCATCATCAGCTCGCTCACTGCTTGAGATTCGGGGGTTACTTTTTTAATTATGAAGTGGATGAGGAAATGAGCATATAAATCTCCTGATGGTAAACGAGTACCGCAGCACATTACATAAAAACTTAAGCAAATAATCAAAAGTTAAAAACAAAAACCCCAATATGTAAACAGAATAGCTTATGTTACCTAGGACATTATTACGAATGTATTGACACCTATTCATTAAAATTTGATCAGTAGTTTAGGCGCTACATACATAGATAAAATTCCAAAATCACTACTTTTACTTTAGGCTTCGCCGTAGTCGGGTAAATATGGTTGGTTACACTTGTAACTCCTCTGGTAATAAAATTCCAAATCCCGAAATTATAACACCAGAACATCCATGGCGGAACACAACGCCAGCGTTAATTCGCTTCGTTCGCCGGTTTTCTGTGAGCCTGTGGTATTTATCCTGTCAAGCAGGCCAATTCGCGCCAAAGTATGGCTCTTCCCCGTATAAAATTATTTTTTCTGTGATATTTTCATTAAGAAAATAAAATTTCTGGCAATCATTAGATTTTCGATTGTATTTGAATCAAATATTATGTTTGTAGCAAGTGAAAATCAAATAAGATACTTCCATGAAAAACGAAAATATTTAAATTCAAAAAGTTCTATTTCCATGTAGCTTGAAAATAACTCTTACGGAATTGTGGCTACGTAATGCCTACTACCAGTCCGGGAACTAATTCGATGAGAAGAATTTTAAACCTTTACCTGGGTAACCGAGCTTTGCTCGGAACTGTAGTAGATAAAAAAAAGTATTACAAAAATATTTCACCAGGGTTCGAATATATACTTAACTTAAAAATGCGCAGTTTCCCAGGGATAAAACCTACCTAGACCAATTAATGGCCCCCGAAACCCTCTGTATACTCATGAAAATCATTGGAGCCGTTTCCGAGATTCAGATTACCTTACCTAACTTAGTAAAAATGCGCAGTTTTCCTGAGATAAAACCTACCTAGACCGATTTATCGCCCCCAAAACCCCCTCTATACTAAATTTCATGAAAATCGTTGAATCCGTTTCCGAGATTCAGAATATATACAATAATTGCTCGTTTAAAGATATAAGATAAACTAGCTGTCCCGGAAAACTTCGCATCGCCTCAGAAATTAGAATTAAATTTGTTGACGCACTGACAGCAGTGCTATAACCTACCAGGTACAATTTTAAATCTAAGAGGTTCGGGTTGGTAGACGAGGACTCGTATGCAGACGTGGTTAACAACCACGTCCATAGGATCTATACGGACGGTAGCAAGATTGAGGGTCGAGTCGGAGCCGCACTCTCTGTATGGAAGGGTGAGGCCGAGACGAAGGCCGTCAAGCTTGCACTGCCGCCGTATTGCACCGTCTACCAAGCCGAGCTTCTAGCGCTCCAGAGAGCAGTAAGTATAGCCTGCAAGAGTGGAATGGCGAAGGTCGGTATCCTTAGCGATTCCAGATCGGCTCTCCAGGCAGTCACCCTTAGTTCCCCTCATCCCCTGGCAGTGCAAACAAGGGCGGCCCTCCGAAAAGCTGCATTGCAGGGGCGGGAGGTCTCCCTGTTTTGGATAAAGGCGCACGCAGGGTTGAGAGGGAATGAGAGGGTTGACGAATTAGCCAAGGTGGCCGCGCTGAGATTGAAAAGGAAACCTGACTACGATCTGTGTCCTGTTTCATTCGTCAAGCGTATCTTAAGAGAGGATACGATTGAGGAATGGGACAGGAGATACGAAGTGGGAGGGACGGCCGGAGTTACGAAACTCTTTTTCCCGAGCGCTGCTGCTGCATACAAGATAGTCAAAAAGATAGACATTACACACCACACCACACAGATTCTGACCGGACACGGCGGATTCGCCTTCTATTTGAACAGATTCAAGCTGAAGGAGGATCCGTCGTGCCAGTGTCAGCCGGGAGTTGAGGAGACGGTTCCTCACCTGTTGCTGGAGTGCCCAATTTTTGCTAGCAATAGATATGATATTGAGCAGAAATTGGGTACATCCATAACGGGTGAGAATCTGCCTTCCATCCTGGGGGGAAAGAAGCGAGATCTTTTCCTGTCCTTTTGCAGGAAGATCGTGGGTGTTGTGGGTAAGAGAAACAGTGATATTTTATGTGATACTAGTTAGGTTCTATATGTTAGGGTTAGCTGTGATATTAGAATAGTCTCTGTTGTTTGTGCCGTTGTTTTATCATTTTTGACATTTTGAATTGTATTTTTATTGGAGTTATTTTATTTGAATTATTATTTTATTGAATCATTGTTTGGAACTATTATTTTATTGAATTATTATTTTTGAAATTATTTATTGAAATCATAAATGTATGACATGATTATGTAAATTGAACTTATTGTTATTGACAGTACTACTTTATTTGATGGTACAAGAAATAGAAAAATGTGGAATTGTATTAAATATTATAAGTCTGAAAATTGTAAAAATGGAAACGTCAAATAATAATATATGTATAAACATACAAAGAAAAAGGAATGTAAGTATAGAAATTGTAAGAAAATTGTTAGAAAACTAATATTGTTAAACAAACAGCCCTGATAACGTTAGGGGGACGATAATTTAAAATAAAAAAAAAAAAAAATTTAAATCTAAACCATTCTCAAATCCACATGAACACATACAAAAAGTTTCATCAAAATCGGTCCAGCCATTTAGGAGGTGTTCCGTGACATACATAGGCAGAAAATATATATGAAGATATATTTTTACAGTGTATTTTTAACCTTATCTATATAATGTTAACAAAAGTCAGGATATAGGTATTATATTATAGTACATAGAAGCAGCCTTGCAGGTGGCTATTCTATTCCTAAGGTGCAATCGCCAATAAAATCATTGACTCTATAATATGCAGCAATAAAAGTTATTATATTATACTGTAAATAACATGAAGTTTCTGCTTAAAATTACAAATTTTAAATATTCTTGGTAATTTTTAATGTTTTGACCTTCTCTTAAAAAAAGTAAACTTAAGGCATCGTAATTCATAACGCGGTACCTACGACATAGACGTAGTGGCGTGGAGTTCTGAAGACCCTCATCCAAATCCCTACCTTAGTTCATTGTAGCAGCGCTACGACGTAGCATATAATGACCAATGACCATAGCAGCGCTACGACGTAGCATATAATGACCAATGACCATAGCAGCGCTACGACGTAACATAGAATGACCAATGACCATAGCAGCGCTACGACGTAACATAGAATGACCAATGACCCATAGCAGCGCTACGACGTAGCATATAATGACCAATGACCATAGCAGCGCTACGACGTAGCATATAATGACCAATGACCATAGCAGCGCTACGACGTAGCTGCAAATACTGTAGCAGTGCTACGTCGGCCAGCAGTCTAGACCAGGGGTCGGCATCCTGCGGCTCGCGAGCCACATGCGGCTCTTTGAATGTGGAGCTGTGGCTCTTTAGTACTATATGCCAATATTGTTTATTTTATAGAAACGATGAATGAAGATAAGGCACCATTTCTATCTCACAGCCACTTCGGCTAGCTAAGCTACTGTATTTTGTAACTTAGGCTATTATAGTCTCTCGGGGTTTAGTTTAACATGTAAAATAGACAAAAATTTCCTTGCTCGCTCCGCTCGCTCGCATATTCTATTAAGTTTTAATGCGCTTTCAATGCAAGCAGTTTAGCGTCTTCATCAAATTACAAAAAAATGTGGCTCTTCAAAAGTTTAGAAATTTTGTAAATTGTAATTTTTGACTCTTCCGACTCAAAAGGTTGCCGACCCCTGGTCTAGACCATGGAAAAAGAATAGTGCTCCTTCTAAGTGGAAGGAGCACTCACAAAAATGTAAACAGGGCAAAAAAACATAGGAGTGAAAGAGACAGTAAATCCATCTTTTTGCTTTCTTTGAAGGTTGTCCCGACATGGTGATATTTTGTTTGTTGGTGACTTAAACTTCTACATATTATAATACACACATGACAAGGGTATTTATTTATTTATGTATTTATTTATTATCACACAAATATCTATCATTACATGACCTGGTATGTGGGATACCTGGAGATTCACCTAATTTTGGTGCTGAATTTAAGAATGTGAAATATATTCTTACCGTTTTGAACCCCCGACGCAAAAAGAGGGGTAACAATTCGGGGGTTACTTAAAATTAAATTTTTCTTATCATTGTAGACTAATAATGAAAAATCAATAATCTTATGAAGTAATTCACACCTAACGGCCTGTTCAAAATTACTTTAAGTTTAATTTAAAGGATAATTCTTATTATTACGGGTTTAAGGTTCATAAAATAATCATCATTTTAACAAGCAAATTGTACGCCTGATCAGTGGACTTAATGAAGTGCACTGTGAGTACGATTATGAAGTACTTAAATAATAAGATTATTAGGAGTCATCACGTGGTTTAGCGATCAAATGTAGGTACGTACGTTACCATACGTTTTAGTAGATTTCGAACTTCGTGATTGCAAATAAAGAAGAGACCTTGACGAAGCCTCTGTTCTACTTAAAACATTACCTAATTACATGTTGATCGCGATTTCGAGCACAAATAAACTTTTCTTTTTTATAATATTAGTATTGATATTGATAGTATTGAACCAAACAAAAGCTGAACTCTTAATATTTTCAACATATTTTAACATAATAATTTAAGTTTCTAATAATTTAGGATTCGTAAATGTGTTAAGAATAATTGGAAAAAGGTAAAAGATACATAAAATTAAATGATTTTTACTACTCATTAAAGTACGTTTATTGTAATAAAGCTGCATAGCTTCTAAATTAAAACAGGTTCGAAACGAATACTAATACAGTGTGGGAATATGGTGGCAAGCCCCAAAGGGAGATCTCCGACCGAGCGAAGTGCTATGCTCGGTCAGGCCGAAGCCCACTTGTAATCATTTCAGCTGTCGTATATATACGTTCCGAGCTCAGAAACTTCGATAGCGCGATTCAGGACTGTGCGCTGATTGGTCCGCCACATCACTCCCCCCTAAGACCGGAGGTCGAACCATTTTGATGAGTCTTTGTGCTTGAGTCGCCAGTGCCAGTGGAGAGAGTCCCAGTGAGTCGGAACTGTGCTGCTGCTGCACGGGCTCCAGTGAGTCGGAGTGCTGCCGTGCGGGGCCGATGCTACGTGCTGACCAGGAGAGATGTCCTCTGCTTGCTGACCGGTCGTTGTAGTGAGAGTGCCCGTTGAAGCCGATGAGGGTTCGACCAGGCCGCGGTGCGTTGAGGCTGGTGGTCGAGGTACCCGATGAGGCTGAGTGCTGGCTGGCGTGGTGCGGAGGGGTAGGGAGTGATGATGATGATGTCCTTCAGAAGGAGGCGTGTTCTGTCGAGGGTCACCAATGTGGGAATATGGTGGCAAGCCCCAAAGGGAGATCTCCGACCGAGCGAAGTGCTATGCTCGGTCAGGCCGAAGCCCACTTGTAATCATTTCAGCTGTCGTATATATACGTTACGAGCTCAGAAACTTCGATAGCGCGATTCAGGACTGTGCGCTGATTGGTCCGCCACAACAGAATAATAATATACAAAGAAAGGAAAAATAATGGCGCTAGGAAAAAAGGAGACTATTATTAGTAATATTATAACAAATTATACATGAAATCTATTAAGAGTTAGATAAAAACGTAAATAATGAAATAACAAGATAAAAAAGAACAAGATAAGAACAAACGAACTTTCAAAATAAACACACCCCATCACTGTTTTATTTGCATTTAAGCCGGTTTATTCTAAAGGAAAAAGTTTATCATGGAATTCGCTATTAATATAAAAAGCCACTTACACAACAATAGTATGAGAATTGTGTAAGGCTGAAGGTATGAGCAACGCTCTACTGATTCCATATTTCCCTTTATTAATACAGTGCAAAGGAAAACATACGTACAACATACGATACAATTTATTATTGTTGACGTTTCCCTTTATTATTCTTTTCATAAAAATGATATTGGAAGATTTAAATGCACTTTATTTTAGTATTCTTGTTTGTTAGATCTAACTGAAACTGGTTTATCATCATATAGAAAAAGCCATTTGTACGCGGTGTGCATCATCCCTGGTTATATGTTATATGGTGGTTATAAACCACCTGACTGTGGGGTCACGCAGTGTACCACGTTAACTAGGTGTATTATATCATGGTCTGCAGCCACTCAGTGTACCAATTTAACGTGGTGTATACCATAATGTTCTAGAGCCAGCTGCTTGTGGTGTCATCTCGAGTTCTAGGGTATCATGTTAACGTGGTGTATACCATCATGGTCCGGAGCCACCTGGGTAGCATGTTAACGTGGTGTACCACGTTAATATGCTACCCTGGTACCCTGGGTGACACCATAGTCAGGTGGCTCCAGACCGTGATGTTATAGACCACGTTAACATGGTATCCTGGTATTCTGAGCGACACCACAGTCAGGTGGCTCCGGACCATGATTGTATACACCATGTTATGATACCCTGGTAACCTGAGTGAATCCACAGTCAGGTGGCTCCGAACCATGATGGTATACACAACGTTAACATGGTACCCTGGTACTCTGAGCGACACCACAGTCAGGTGGCTCCGGACCATGATGGTATATACCACGTTATGATACCCTGGTTACCCTGGGTGACACCACAGTCAGGTGGCTTCAGACCATGATGGTATACATCACGTTAACCTAATATCCTGCGTGACACCACAGTCAGGTGGCTCCGGACCATGATTGTATACACTACATTAATATGCTACCCTGGTACTCTGAGCGACACCACAGTCAGGTGGCTTCGAATCATAACGGTATACATCACGTTAACCTGGTATCCTGCGTGACACCACAGTCTGGTGGCTCCGGACCAAGATGGTATACACCACGATATCATGATACCCTGGTACCCTAGGTGACACCACAGTCAGGTAGCTCCGGATCATGATGGTATACACCACGTTAACCTGGTATCCTATGTGACACCACAGTCAGGTGGCTCCAGACCATCATGGTATACACCACGTTATGATACCCTGGTACCCTGGGTGACATTACAGTCAGGTGGCTCCGGACCGTGATGGTATAGACTACGTTATCATGCTACCCTGGTACCCTGGGTGACACCACAGTATGGTTGCTCCGAACCATGATTGTATACAAAACATGAACATGATACCCTGGTACTCTGAGCGACACCACAGTCAGGTGGCTCCGGACCATGATGGTATACACCACGTTAACCTGGTATCCTGTGTGACACAGCAGTCAGCTGGAGACCATTATGGTATACACCACGTTATGATACCCTGGTACCCTGGGTGACACCATAGTCAGGTGGCTCCAGACCGTGATGGTATACACCACGTTAACATGATACACTGGTATTCTGAGCGACACCACAGTCAGGTGGCTCCGGACCATGATTGTATACACCATGTTATGATACCCTGGTAACCTGAGTGAATCCACAGTTAGGTGGCTCCGGACCATGATGGTATACACCACGTTAACCTGGTATCCTGTGTGACACAGCAGTCAGCTGGAGACCATTATGGTATACACCACGTTATGATACCCTGGTACCCTGGGTGACACCATAGTCAGGTGGCTCCAGACCGTGATGGTATACACCACGTTAACATGATACACTGGTATTCTGAGCGACACCACAGTCAGGTGGCTCCGGACCATGATTGTATACACCATGTTATGATACCCTGGTAACCTGAGTGAATCCACAGTTAGGTGGCTCCGGACCATGATGGTATACACCACGTTAACATGTTACCCTGGTACCCTGGGTAACACCACAGTCAGGTGGCTCCGGAACATGATGGTATATGCCACGTTAACCTGGTATCCTGTGTAACATCACAGCCAGGTGGCTCCAGACCATGATGAAATACACTACGTTATGATACACTGGTACCATGGGTGACATCACAGTCTGGTGGCTCTGAACCATGATGGTATACACCACGTTATGATACCCTGGTACCCTGGGTGACACCATAGTCAGGTGGCTCCAGACCGTGATGGTATACACCACGTTAACATGATACACTGGTATTCTGAGCGACACCACAGTCAGGTGGCTCCGGACCATGATTGTATACACCATGTTATGATACCCTGGTAACCTGAGTGAATCCACAGTCAGGTGGCTCCGGGCCGTGATGGTATACACCACGTTAACATGTTACCCTGGTACCCTGGGTAACACCACAGTCAGGTGGCTCCGGAACATGATGGTATATGCCACGTTAACCTGGTATCCTGTGTAACATCACAGCCAGGTGGCTCCAGACCATGATGAAATACACTACGTTATGATACACTGGTACCGTGGGTGACATCACAGTCTGGTGGCTCTGAACCATGATGGTATACACAACGTTATGATACCCTGGTACCCTGGGTGGCACCACAGTCAGGTGGCTCCGAACCATGATGGTATACACCACGTTAACATAGTACCCTGGTACTCTAAGCGACACCACAGTCAGGTGGCTCCGGAGCATGATTTCTACACCACGTTAACCTGGTATCCTGGATTACAACAAAGTCAGGTGGCTCCAGACCATGATAGTATACACCACGTTATGATACCCTGGTACCCTGGGTAACACCACAATCAGGTGGCTCCGAACCATGATAGTATACACCACGTTAACATGCTTCCCTTGTACCCTGGGTGACACCACAGTCAGGTGGCTCCGGACCGTGATGGTATACACCACATTAACTTGGTATCCTGCGTGAAACCACAGTCAGGTGGCTCCGGACCATGATGGTATACATCACGTTAACCTGGTATCCTGCGTGACACCACAGTCAGGTGGCTCCGGTACCATGATGGTATACACTACGATTTCATAATACCCTGGTACCCTGGGTGACACCACAGTCAGGTGGCTCCGGATCATGATGGTATACACCACGTTAACTATCCTGTGTGACACCACATTCAGGTTGCTCCAAACCATTATGGTATACACCACGTTATGATACCCTGGTACCCTGAGTGACACCACAGTCAGGTGGCTCCGGACCTTGATCGTATACACCACGTTAACATGATACCCTGGTACTCTGAGCGACACCACAGTCAGGTCGCTCCGGACCATGATGGTATACACCACGTTAACCTGGTATCCTGGTATCCTGCGCGACACCACAGTCAGGTGGCTCCAGACCATGATGGTATACACCACGTTAACCTGGTATCCTGGTATTCTGCGCGACACCACAGTCAGGTGGCTCCGGACCATGATGGTATACATCACGTTAACATGGTATCCTGCGCGAACCACAGTCAGGTGGCTCCAGACCATAATAGTATACACCACGTTATGATACCCTGGTACCCTGGGTGACCCCACAGTCAGGTGGCTCCGAACCATGATGGTATACACCACGTTTACATGCTTCCCTGGTACTCTGAGCGACAACACAGTCAGGTGGCTCCAGACCATGATGGTATACACCACGTTAACCTGGTATCCTGGTATTCTGCGCGACACCACAGTCAGGTGGCTCCGGCCCATGATGGTATACATCACGTTAACATGGTATCCTGCACGAACCACAGTCAGGTGGCTCCGGACCATGATGGTATAGACCACGTTGACATGGTATCCTGGTATACACCACGTCACGCAAAGCACCCAGGATACCTTGAAAGAACTCTTTAAACGATTTTTCCATTAAATTCAAGCTTTCTCGGATCTTAACGATACCTGCTTATGTAATCTGTAAATTACTTAACAGTTTTTATACAATTACATTTAATTTCATTATTTTATGTTACTTTCATAGTTTTAAACTACCCGACGGTCATTTTATTATCCTGTTATCGTAATTTACAGGTACTTTATTTGTCAGATATCTTAACATTTTTTTATCTCTGTCGCTCGATTTAAAGTAAAGAGAAACAAAACTTCAGAGTAAGCTATTTGATACTTATTAGAAGATTTAGAAACGGTATAAAGATTTATAAGTGCACTTAGCTTTTCTGATAATCCGAGCTTTTCATCTCAGCCATTTCGTTTCTTAATTACTTTTTTTTTTATCCAATCAAGAAATACATGAGCCAATATCCAATAGTATCAACGCTTTTCAATTTTAAAATCAATTCACGAAATAGGGCATAAAAACGGCCTGTCACTAACTTTATTAAGATTCAAATTTCGTGAGAGGCTTACTGGAAATGGCTCGAAAAATGCTAAAAATTACGGTACGGTGTAAATTGAACTGATTCAAAGGAATCGCGGACTTAAAATGGTTGAAGCGTACATAATAATCTTATCGGCATTAGCACAATGTGGTTTCGGAGACCGGTCACAATTCACATAATTACTATATAAATACTTATTAGGAAATTCTTAAAGTTTAGTCATATTAATATTATAAAGAGGAAAGATTTTCTTGTTTGTCAGTGAACAGGATCCGAAAGTACTGGATCGATTTTAATGAAATTTGGCACAGTTATAGAGTAGACCATAGGAAAGGACATAGTATGCTACTTTTTAACGCGACAAAATAAATAAATTTTTATGTCTAATTATTTTTATTACCTATATTATATTTTTAAACAAAAATTTAAACCGACTGCCAAAGTAAAAATAGGTACACAAAAGAGTATGAAATAAAACATTTTCTAAATAATTCCCCTTTTTAAATTTGGCTATTTCCCTACTTAATCTTCTTAATTTTGAAGTAAGCCCAAACAATATTTGACAATATTTTATAGAACTCACGTTCATATTTGCTGGTACCGACTTCAAAACTAAGAAGATTAAGTAGAGAAATAGCCAAATTTAAAAGGGGAATTATTTACAAAATAAGTTCTATTTCATACATTGTTGTGTATTTTTACATTGGAAGTCAGTTTAATTTTTATTGTTTCAAAATAATAATTTCACCCTTTTTAGTTATATATTTTGTTGTTATAAATACGTCTTAAGAACGTCTAAAATAAACGATCGAATGTATAATTTAATACGCGCCAAGCTTCCATTAGGTATTGTTGTTAAGGTGATGATGATGACTGTAAGTTAGAAAGTAGCATATGCTTGCAGTTCTTTAAACAATGCCGAAATTTCCAAACGCGTATCTAGACAGGAGTTCTGTTCAGTGTTTTTGGATCTAGGGTATACCTTGGATTCTACATCTTATTTTTTGGGAGCATATGCTTGTGTTACTTCAGTAAAAGTCAAAATTACTGTATGTGTCGATATAAATTTCGAGGAGTTCCCTCGATTCCTCATGGATCATTGGTCCACAGGCAGCGGAGTAATCGTTGAACAAAACGTTCGACAAAAAATATATATCAGGTGACTAGGCTCTTCCATAGCTAATATTAATACAAAAACCTATCAAAATAGTATACTATAAGAAACTTATTTACAATATATAGCACAGCAAAATGCACGGGTCCCCCTGAACTCCTCTTTTGCGTGCCAAAAGTTGCGGTTAACATGTGGTTAAATATATACAGCCTGGTGATAGACAGACGATCACACGGATTGACAGTAAAGTCTCAGTAATAGGGTCCCGTTTTCACCCTTTAGGTACGAAGCCACAAAAAGGAAAAATAACCCTTAAAAGCCATTAATCGAGTTAAATTTTGTTTATTAGTTAAACAGGTTATAGCAGAGGTAATATTTACTTTAATTCCCATAGATTCTTAGAATAAGTAATTACTCTCACTGATAACTTTATTAGTTAAATTAAATTAAAGTTAAGAGTAGATAATAAAAAAATATACAAAATTGGAATTGCGTCATAAGAGAACGACTTAATCCAAAAATAAATTGTAAAATGATAAATTCCATACACGTTGGAGTTAAATGAAATCGCCAATTATTGACATCCACTCTGGTACAAAGGAAATTGGAGACAATTACTTTAAATTCTTAATTATCATGCACCGAATATTTCATAAGCGGGTTATTCAATTTGTTTTAATAAATTATTGCATATCTTAATTAAATTATTGCTTTTTGTTGAAGGAGGAGAGGTGAACGCCCTGTAAAGTTTAAACTTTGAAGCTCACCCAGCAGTTGTATAACGTTACATAACATTGTTCAGCACAATAAAAACTCTAGTAAGATTTATAGTAATAGTACAGGCCGTTAGATAAGAGTTGGCGCCTACAACATGTATATGTCACCGTAAAATTGTAAAAATCGTTAGGTTGTAATATAACTAATGAGATTGTAAAAATATGTCGAAAGATTCTTTGCTATGTAGGTATTTATAATGTAACGTAAAATATTATAGTTAAATTATAAGCAGAATATCCGGCTCCGCGGTCTTCCAACATTTCACAATTTTACTACTTATATTACAATATAAATCAAAGTGTACACTGACAAGTGTATATTAAACAAATTGAAATTTGAATTTACCTACGACTATGAAAAGTATTCTTGCTAAGATAATGGACAATAAACCTATAGGTAGACCAGCTCTGAGTTATGTCTTACGTAGGAGAGGCATGCTTCGCCACGTATGGGCGCCCGCCGGTACAACCGAATTAAATCAAATGACCTCGTGAACGTATGTGTGAAACTAGTGTGTGAGGTTACCGGCGCAAAGAGGGATTTTAAATACCGGGAACGCCATGTAACTCCTCTGGTGTTGCAGATGTCTGCCCGTTTCCCTAGTCCAGTTCGTCCATCCGTCACGGCAAATACTTGCAGAATGTTTGCGGTAATTTAACGCATATCTAACTAACTTCAATTATAATATCAAGGAAATCTCATTTTTAGGCTTCCGTAATACCTACTTAAGGAACCCTTATAGTTTCGCTCTGTCCGTCAGTCTGTCTGTCTGTCTGTCTGTCTGTCCGCGCCTCTAGCTCCTGTAATTATGAATATAAATTGATGAAATTTGGTGCAGTTATAGATTGTGTATAGATCACAGTTTCGAGATTATAAAAAAATAATAATTTTATATTTTAGGGGTGGCTCTCCAGACATGTGAAGTGGGGATGAAAAATTTTTTTTCACTCTACCCCATCGTGTGGGGTATCGTAGAATAGGTATTTTAAAATAAATGCAAGATTTCATACGTCACTTTTTTATAAAGTTGACCATTTTCGAGTAATCGGCCTCCAAAGTAGTTTGTAAGTTGGTCCCTAACATTTTTAAACTATACGAGATAGAAACTTGCAAATTTCCATGCTGATAGATCATGCTAAAAACTCTTTAGGAAAATTTTTGTAAACCAAATCGGACAGTCACTTTTGGAGTAATTAAAAAAAACATATTCCGCGTTTATAGTTACGGAACCCTCCCTGGACATGTCTTGACATGCTCTTGGTTAGGTTATTGTATATTTCAGCAGCAAAAGTAAAGTATAGCAGCAAGTTATATGAATGAGCTAAAACGATATTATTTTATCAACCGAATAAATAAATTGTAAGCAATTACGATGAGTAAACTGTTAAAATACATAAACATGTTAGTGTGTTTATTTTTTATTATATTCACCGGAATATGTACAAAAGGCAAAATCAAACTGCCTGAGGCTAACTCGATACGGGCCACATAAAGTTACATTTCTGTATTTTACCTTTTAGTTCGTTTTAAATTTGTTTTAGATTTTAGTTTGCGTAGTACGTATGTATTTTTAGTAATTTTGGCTACAAAAAACTATGTCCTTGCCAAACGTGAAATACTATTTTACAGCCTGGATTTTTTACTCAAATTAATTGAGGGATGTATCGAAATAGTTTTATCTATTTGGATATCAATATGTTTTTATAGTAGGGGAGGGGAAGGTGCTAATTTTGTAGTCACTCGAGCGTCATGGAGACCTACTAGGTTTTTTACATTAGGTAAAACTGATAAAAAAATAATAAGAGTGTTTTTTATTTTAGCGGTGAGTTCAGAAACTGCAGCCATTTTAAAGTTTTGGAAAAGAAAATATATTCAGAAAATTGCTTATTTCGGTCAGTTATTATTATATTTTAGACAACAAGGACTAAATCATTTAGTTTAGTGCAAAATAAAATATCTGCAAAGCTTAGTTAGGAAAATATGAAGCTTTATATTTTTATATTTTAAAATGTCCCTACAGGCTTACCTAACCTTTGAATCGTCAGTGCTTTTTATGGAAGCTTCTTTGGGGTATACTAAACAGCCCCTCTCTTAATCTGACAGATTGGATGACATTTCAATACTCAAAAAAAAAATATTTTTTTAACCCACCACGTTAGAAATCTGATTTCTATACCATGATAACTAGACACATGTCGGAAGCCTATTACAAGCTTAATCTGACACGCTCGAGCTACTCCCGAAATCCCCTCTTCCCCTCCTCTACTATTAGGGCATAGAACACAACTTATGTACGTTATATTAAAATTTATAACAAACATCACAGGGTGTGTTTTTATCCAAACCATAAGTTTACCAAACATTAGGCTATAATGTTAAGTAAATAATGACAGTATGCGCAACTGGATATTTTCGTTATTTACAGAAAAATAACATGAATAATATTTCGTCACATCTCTCACTAGCCTCTTCCGTATGAACTCCTCTTTGAAGGCTACGCGAACGCGAAGGTCGCGCGGTTATGAATCGACGTTAATTCTTATTTCATATGATGATCTGGTCACAATTTAACGTCACGTGTTATAATATATATAAATGGCTTGTCGTTGAATTTTGGGACATGTTTATACACACAAACATACGTAGTTCGGGTAAAAAAAAAAATGTTTTGCAAATGCTTTCTGTAATATGTATAAATTCGAATTGTAATTAGTTGTATGCTTAAGATTGTAAAATCTTAAGCATACAACTAATTATCTTGTTCTCATGTAAGTGGATATTGTATCATTTATGAGAATAAATTATTTAAACCTTTATAAATATAATTTGGAACACTGATTCTTTTGACTTCTTGAATATGTAATTTTTGTTATGAAACAAAACTTTGGTTAGATGGGGAGAAATATCTGCGAATCAGGGATGAATACTAAGATTTCTTATATAGCGGATAATGAACAATTAATATTCAAACAAATAATTGTACAAACATCGCACCAAAGTCGAGAATATCAGATATGTTATAACAATAGGCCTAAACGCTGTGAGGTCAAAGGTAACAATTGCATGCCAATCATAATGGTTACCTCAACGCCTCAATATTATTAGATTTGTCATATCATATTAATGGGCTGTTAAGGAAAACTACCTACTCTAGCAGAAAATCCGTCACTTGGGTTTCGAACTTTTTGCGTATTTGAATTTGTGGGTAGATTTCTTTTTATGTAATGAACCAGGAAACGAGCAGATGGATCGCCTAATAGTAAGCGATTGCCGCTGCCCATGGACACTCGCAACACCAGAGGACTTATACTTGTAACTCCTCTAGTGTTGCGACTTGCGTTCCTGGTCTTTAAAAAAAGGCCTCCGGTAACACAACTTAAGCGTTATTTAACGCCGGTTTTTATGGCCTCTAACTCTAGATTAATGAAAAAATCATTAATCTAGAGTTAGAGGTGATTCACACCGAAAAGAAACCATACCGCTACATGGTGCTGCTTTTTTAAGATAGCTATTTAAAATTCAACTTTATTAATTACACAAGTTACGGTCTATACGTTTTGAATAAAGTTTAGTTAAGTTTGAATGTCAGGTTTCACCTCGCTGCCCAGCGCAAGTGTGTGACTGATGTCATAATATAAAACGCGTATCTTTTTGAGTAGTGAATAAAAATCAATTTTATAATAGCCATTAGCCGTCTCAAAACTGCAGCGCCGCATAGCGTCGCGTATCGTCGCGGTGTGAACTGACCCTGAAGTGCCAAATTTAAGTTTTTTGAGCTCGGCAATTTTCTGGCAAGATTATAAATTCGCCACATAGTAATAGCTGCTCGTTAATAATCTAGATCTTTAAGAATGTCACTCACTTAACTAATTGGAAAAGGCAATTTGAGTGCACATCTTTATAAGCTAGATTTTTCCACAGCTTTTCTGCGCAACACTTACTTTATGCAAATTGGTCTGCGCCTTTTTATTTCGCTTAAGATAATCCTAATAAAAGTGATCTTTATAAAGCGAGGGAAAAGCCAATATCACCTTATAATGTATTGAGAGCTCATATTTTTATTTCTGCTTAATGAATTCCATTGAGTGCTTAAATCGATTATAATATTATCCTTTATTGCTTTATTATATTTCGTATGTAGCACTTTTATGATTGGAAAAAAATCACTAGTAACTACGAGTAATATTGGTTTTAAAAATAAAATGATTTTGCTCTTAGCTTAATAATTCTTGGTATTATGTATACTCATATTAATGTCCATTAATAAATTAATATAGAGTGCTTTATTGTGGATGTGACATACATTTATACAGTTTCCACTTTGCTTTTGGTAGTTCGGATAATAAGCCTGATAAGACATTTTTTTTTATTGGTTTATACCAAAAGTGACTCCAAAGTCCGGCGATTACGATGTATAACTATAATATTATTATATACTAGCTGATGCCCGCAACTTCGTTTGCGCAGAACTAATGGAAGCGGAACCCTATTTTTTTAAACGGAACCCTAAAATAAAAGTAGCCTATGTTAGACCTTATAACATCAGCTATCTGCTAGTGAAGGTCCCGTGAAAATCGGTCCAGCCGTTTCAGAGATTAGCCGGAACAAACAGACAGACAGACCGACAGACAGACAGACGGACAGACAAAAAATTTAAAAATTGGTATTTTATTGTAAGTACCGAATATACTTTCAGATTCATTATGTGAAATGCTGTTCATTTGAAGTTACAAACAGACACTTCAATTTTATTTATCTGTATAGATGTATAGATGTATAGATGACTATAGTTTTTATAGCTTTACATTTATTATATGAAATTGAATATACCATTGAGATGCTTGTAGCAAATTACCAAACTGTGTTATTCTGTTTGGTATAATACGTGGTAGAGCCATGCTTCGGCACGAATGGGCCGGCTCGACCGGAGAAATACCACGGGCTCACAGAAAACCGGCGTGAAACAGCGTTTGCGCTGTGTTTCGCCGAGTGAGTGAGTTTACCGGAGGCCCAATCCCCTACCCTATTCCCTTCCCTACCCTCCCCTATTACCCTATTCCCTCTTAAAAGGCCGGCAACGCACTTGCAGCTCTTCTGATGCTGCGAGTGTCCATGGGCGACGGAAGTTGCTTTCCATCAGGTGACCCGTTTGCTCGTTTGCCCCCATATTTCATAAAAAAAAAAAAAAAAGTGAATTTTTTCATTTTAATATTTTTATCAATGGGTCAAGACTGACTTGTTTTACTTTTTATAACGTGACACGACGAGGCGCATTCTTATGAAAGCTACTTAAAATTAAATTTTATTCACTACACAAGAAGATTCGACAAGAAGACACGTTTCGTATGACATTGTATCTTGTTGGGTAATAAATTAAGTTCAATAGGCAATCGGACAAATTTTTTTTTATTGCCTAAATGAATAGTACTCTTAAATATGAGTAACTTCTCAGAAGAAACCGTATATCAAAAGTCAATATTTTCAAAGGTACAGCGATTTGTATAAAAAATTTCGCGAGCCTCCTAAAAACGCTCCATACTAAAGTCGACCTAAAAATGACGTCACTTGTATATGAAGTAGTATGAAGTAGTATAATATGAAGTATATGGCCGCAGGAATATATTTGTAAATATCTCCGATATTTGTGCGTTTAAGTTCATACTTACCATAATGAATGTTTTTGTATATGATGTGAGTAAACTAATGATGTAGGTTTTGTTTACCAACTTCGCAAAAAAAAATTTTTTTTGGTATAAAGACTCGCGAAATTTTGTATACAAATCGCTGTACCTTTGAAAATATTGACTTTTGATATACGGTTTCTTCTGAGAAGTTACTCATATTTAAGTACTATTCATTAATGCAATAAAAAAAATCAGTCCGCTTGCCTATTTTGAACAGTTAGCTTAAAATCGCAGCCGCGTCACGTATCGAATCGTTTTGGTGTGAATTGACCTTTAGAAGTCGGCTTAAAAGGAATATAAGATGCTTATTTGGGAAGAATCAAAAGGTATACTTACCTAGTAACTATTTAGTAAAGGTATACTTACCTAGTACTAAGTTAATAAGTAAATGTGGGTATTCATACTATCTCTGGTAACTTTTTTTAAAGGTACTTAAACAGTCCAAACAGATTTTTCCATGGGAAAAGAATCTGTTTTGTATAGGCTTATGTATCTCAGCGAGAGGTCGGCCAGTATACAAAGTAATTAAAAGAACCGGCCAAGTCGAGTCGGACTCGCGCACGAAGGGTTCCTTACCATTATCTATAAAAACGGCATAAAAATCACGTTTGTTATGTAAGCCCCACTAAAATATATTTTTATTTTATTTCGTTTTGAGTCGTTATAGCGGCAACAGAAATACATCGTCTGCGAAAATTTCCACTGTCTAGCTATCACGGTTCATTAGATACAGCCTGGTGATGGACGGACAGACAGACAGACGGATAGTGGACTCTTAGGGATATGGTGCCGTCTTACCCCTTGGGTACGGAAACAAAAAAAAAAAACAGCTAATAAGACGCTCGCTCCACAAGCACCGCATTTACAGGTACCGTTATTGTACCTAACACCCTAGCACAATAATTACTATCCATGTATCCCACATAGACTAGCGTGTTATAACTTCGTGTGTTATAACTTCGTATCATTTTTTCCGTAATGATAGCGAGAGGTCGGCTTAAAAACGGAGTTGGAGCGCTCGCTGCAAATATTAATTTTCGCTAGCCAAGTGCACTTCGTCAATGTCGATGGAATTCGCTTTTGGTTGGTTTTTTATTGGTTCAGTACCAATAATGATTTAATATGCACATCGAAAGATGCGGTGAAGTGTTTTGTATATTTATTCAGATGTTGAGTTTTGTTTTGCTGTATGTTTGAACTTTGAAGTGATGAACAGTATTTAAACAAATAAATAAAATTGAAATTCAAAATTAGCTGATATTCACTTAATGCACATGAAAGTTTAAACGGTAGGTATTTAGTATTTACATAAAAAATATCTTTATTTAAATTTTTTGTTTATCCGTCCGTCCGTCTATCTGTCGGTTTGTTCCGGTAATCTCTGAAACGGCTGGACCGATTTTCACGGGACTTTCACTGGCAGAGAGTTGATATTATAAAGTCTATAATAGGCTACTTTTTCTTAGGGTTTCGTTAAAAAAACGTTAAAAAAAGTTACGGGCACCAGCTAGTTTTTAAACAAGTATTTCCTTGTTTTTAAATAAGTACTCATTTCCTTGTGTTTTCTTTGAAGTCTTTTTAAGTTGGTAGAGTTGTGGTAATAATGTCATGTTGTTATTTCGCGACGGGAGCGGTGACAATTCTGTGAAATCCTTCCGTCATACCACAGTCAAACTATTAAAGACTAGCTTTTACCCGCGGTTTCGCCTGTGTTTAATACGGTTTTAACTTTTTACTCCCTTACTAATAATCGCTGTAGAAGCTTTGAATAGTTATACAGTGTTTCGATAGAAGGAGCTATCGAATTAAACATGTCACTTGTGTGATGTGAACAAAACACTGTATAACTATTCAAAGCTTATACAGCGTTTATTAGAAAAGGGTTTGGAGTTTACTCCTTAAGAAACGATTTTCATATATAGGCCCGAGGTAAAATGTATGGTAAAATCGAATTCACGATGTCACACGGTCACACGGTACGGTGTCACACGATGTTAGCCGAAGATGCGTTACCGACGTATTTTACGGCTAACATCGCGACCGCGCTTTGCATTGCACACCAAAGTTTACTTTTAGTACTCTAAAAACTTTAATCGTGCATCGGAGCTGACGCACACACTTTTTTTTTTACTTTTTTGGGAGTAATCTATGGATTTATCCATAGCCTAAACCACTACCGTACCAATTTTCATTCCAATCGGTTCATCCCTTTGGACGTGAAAGACAGTCAAACATACACATATAAAAACAGTGTCCTGCAGGAACACTAAACTTTTTCGGAATAAAAAGTACCCTATGTACTTATTCAGAACCTAAACTACTAGCATCCCAAATTTCATCCAAATCTGTTTAGTAGTTATTGCGTGAAAGAGTCACAAACATCCATTCATTAATCTAGCCTCACAAACTTTAACATTTGTAATAGCTGTAGGATATTTATTTCCCAACTATACCATAAAAAAGGGGAAAATTATTATATATTAGTGCCAATGTTGAAGATTGCTACTTATTTAAATGTGTAAATACATTTAACCACTAAACCCACTGCTAGTAAAAGAGACCACTAGACTTACTAATGCTAAATTATGCTTCTGAATCTATAGACAGACGTTTTATCTATTTTTCCTGAAATGTTTACTTTCAACGAAATGTTAGCAAAAATTAAAAGCGAAATCTTTTTTGAAATATTTTTTCGCATTTCCACTTTGAAAGAGATTCGTACGAGCCTGCTATGCATATAAGTCGTATTTTTATAAACTTTGGCTTTGTAATCATTTAATCCCGTTTCCAAGTTCGGATTTCATCCATTCAATGTATACCACATTGAATGGATGAAATCTGAAATGAAAAATTGACGGCATGACTTCGTTCTGTTTCATCAAAACTTTCACGTATACTGATGATTTTTTTAACTGAATTAAAAAGAAACCTTTTTATATGACTAAATATTTAGAAAATATGCACTAAGCTTGATTTTAATATAAGGTAACAAAAAATAATAATAATTTTGTTTATATGTCCGTAATATATTTTATAATTACTGACTTTCCCGACAAACCTTGTTCTGCCTTAACTATGAACCGAAATTTCTCACCGTTTAAACCTTCCCTGAATGGATACGATTATTTTAAGATCAAAATAAGCTAAATCGGTCCACCCGTTCTCGAGCGAGACTAAAGCTGCGCGTCCACTGCATCGGAATCGGAGCGTCCGCAGCGGACGGAGCGTCGGCATTTACAAAATGCCGATGGGGTGCCTCCACTGGATTCGGATTCAGCATTCAGCGTCCGCAGCATCAATTTCGTTATTTTTAGTCCGTCAGCCTGAACGTGCATGTGCATTATGGAGGATAGTGACGAGGATATTGTTGTAATTAGCTGTATTTTATCAGAAGAGGAAAAGAGAAACAAGAGGAAACGAAAGATATGGGTTCATAAATCATAATATAAATTCAAAAAGATTAATTTTTGGAGAATTTCATACATTATATTCTGATTTATTAGAAGATGAAAATAGATTTTTTGGGTACATTCATATGACTCGAAAAAAGTTTTTTGAACTTCACTATATTCTACAATTTTTATTTATTATTTGCCCAATTTCATCCCAAATATCGTCTCTCCTCAGTTGGTTATGATAATGTTGATGTTTTAGATTGTAAAGTTCATCATATTTTTCCACTAAAGTAATTAAAATATCGTCATTCATCGTGAATAAGTATTTATGTATAGCCGTCGCGTCGTCGCAAACACGTCAGAACTTGAAACGTTCGGAATCCGAATGACGGGTTCACTGCCGATGACGTCATCGGCATAAATATCGGTCGCAGGCGCAGAAATGCCGATCCAGTGGACGCAGTACCATAGAAATCCATACAAAACAACAAATCCGTACGCTCCGTACGCTCCGATTCCGATGCAGTGGACACGCAGCTTTATGAGCAGCAATTCATTTTTATATATAAGACTAGCTTTTGCCCGCGACTTCGTCCGCGTGGAACAATACTTTGGGATATCGCTGAAATTTACCCGCGACTTTATTTATGACTAACTAAAGCGGAATCCTATTTTTTTAAACGGAACCCTAAAATAAAAGTAGCCTATGTTAGACCCTATAACATCAGCTATCTGCTAGTGAAAGTCCCGTGAAAATCGGTCCAGCCGTTTCAGAGATTAGTCGGAACAAACAGACAGACAGACCGACTGACAGACAGACAGACAGACGGACAGACAAAATATATTCGGTACTTACAATAAAATGTATTTTATTGTAAGTACCGAATATACTTTCAGATTCATTATGTAAAAAGCTGTTAATTTGAAGTTACAAACAGACACTTAAATTGTATTTAACTGTATAGATGTATAGATATTATAATGTATTATATTTTAAGATATTATCAATTTGATATTTATAAAATAACTAAACTATTTAACTAAACTAAACTAAACTAAACATTAACCCGCACGCGCACCCCGCCTTGGTGACGCCCACTTCGCAACGGGCCGTGCAGCAGAAATCGTAATATTTTAATTTCGCCATAACTTCAAAACCAAACGTCCAATTTTAATCATTCAAAGACCAAATATTATCTACATAAACTGTACTTAGTGATGAAATAATTTATTTTGATAAGGATTAATAACATGAGTAAAATAAACGCGTTTAAATGTAGTCCAAAAAAAATTCAAGATTTCTAAATAAAAAAATGGTTGTTGTTCCTCACTCGACATAGATAGGTATAGTGTGTCGCGGACTTTTTTGTAGATATTTATAAGATCTACAATTAATTAGAACATTTTATGGTTCTATCTTTTATAGTTTAGGCAGCGTACGCAAAATAAGTAACTTTTCTGGTTGATTTTTTACACCTTGTGTCCGAAAAACCCAAATATCTTACGGAACCCTATTTTTTTCCAAAATAAAATTTAGCCTATGTTACTCGTGGATAATGTAGCTTTCGAATGGTGAAAGAATTTTTGAAATCGGTCCAGTACTTTTTGAGCCTATTCATTACAAACAAACAAACAAACAAACAAACAAACATACAAACAAAGTTTTCCTCTTTATAATATTAGTATAGAAGAAGCGTGATAAGGAGATAAGAAGAGGAGAAGAAGAAGATAAGTATATTAATATATAAGTATAGTTTTATAATTATAAGTATACGTTCTACTAATATTATAAATATGAAAGTTTGTGAGGATGGATGTATGGATAGATGTTTTTTCTAGATTTAGTTACTAAATTAATATTTATTAACACTCAGTCTTAATTTTCATCCAGGCTACTAAATAATATATATATGCCTTTCATTCAAATATGTTGAGCGGTTTTTGCGTGAAAGATAGATGAATATGATTGTATATGTTTGCCTATAATCTAGCATAATTTTTGTGTACATACACACAAACATTCGCAATTAATATTTTCGTGTGATTCACAGAATATTATTACAAAGTGTATTCAAAACAAAAATAGATATTCAAGGAGCTTGATGAGTAATCGATTCTCGTTACAAAAATATAATATTAAATTACATGTGACCTTAATTTTTGACCAGGGTATCCTGTAAATAAACATCATTTCATAGGCGCGCAGCCGATACTGATCGGCGGTCGCATGCCCTTCAAAGCCAGCGTGGTGTACGCAGTGTAAGGGTGACCAAATAATTATAGTGAGAGTTGTCAGGAAAGTTAATCATATTACTTTTCCGGAAAGTACGAACAGTTTAGCTAAATACGTTATTACTTACGTCATAATATTGTGATCTACTAGGTAGTAGGTAAAATATACTATTTCGATAAAAATACACCAAAATAAGAATAATAACTTTTTGAAAGTCAGTTTAATACATGCATCTTATTTATTCAAGCCATGATTCAACCGGGCGTCCACAAAATAACAAAAACAGCTTCTATTCCGTATAGGTCTTTGTGTGGTGGGTAATTAATAATTTAACTTTTTGCGCAGTTCGTTCTGTGGTGTGGTTGTGTTTTGCTCTTATTATCTACGTCACGAAACTTTGCATCATGATTTATGCCAGTAGTAGTAGTAGTAGGTTAGCATAGTAGACGTAATCCTCTTAGATTGAGGACAAACCCGAGCCCCATCAGTGGGGATGCTAGTGGTTGGTGATGACATATACACTTTCCTTGGCTATGTTCATACCGGCCATGCTGAAGGAAAAAGAGTATGATCAGTTTCTGACGCATCTCGGCGAATTTTTGACACTGCTACCGGCAGCTTCAATACTAATTTCCTACTCCTACCTGTTCTTACATTAAGCATGTCTCTCTGTCACCCCTATGATCACATTAAAGGTGGTTTTGTGGTGATAATAGTTCCGAGCTTTGCGACTCCCGTAGATGCAGAGGTGGAAATATGCGGTGGGCTAATGCTTGTTTTAAAAAATACCAGCAGCATGTGCATCATAAAATGTTGATGAAGTGGATGATAGATAACACACCTACAGCTTGAAGGACAGAGCTGATCTACTTTTCTCTTAAACTATAAATCTGCAGAAATATAATAAAACGCCGGTCCAGGAAAAACGTATATTAAATGAATTACGGACAACGAGCGAAATTAGAGGGATCACGGAAAAAGCATAGCTTTCCAAATTTTTATTGCACTACTCTCTGACTCCGGGTTATAAAACGGAAACGAATGAAATATTCTTGTTAAATAGAAAGAGGAAATTTAAGCTTTCAGGTCCTGAATTAAGATTTTTTAAGTCAGTCTGAAAAGTAAAGGCGTAGAACCGAGATAGATTTAGATAGACATATTTTGCACAAGTGTTTGCTGTTAAGTGTGTCCCCTTATATCTATTTTTTTTCTTTAATCAGGATTCAGGCATGATCACATGCAGACCATTTTTTGTCAAGGGAGCTCCCCTGGTATGATTCGTAGAGCTGAGCTGTGTTGATGATAGGATTATAAATTAGTAGATTTATGTAGGACTCACGCACTGGATAACACACGATCAATTTGTTGAGTCTTGTTATTTTAAATATCCTGAACAGGGCTGAAATTCGAACTGAACTGTCATTGTACTTTATTTGTCCTCTCATTTACTCGCATGTGGTAACGGTTAATGCGTGTCCATTAGTCGTATCTTGTTTGTTACCCGGTTATGGTTTATGTGCAACCACCTAGCAACAAAAATTCCTTCAAATGTTCTCTTTCATCACCAAGTAACCAGCTAATATAAATTTGTCCAAATTAACCCCTTAAGTAGCCCTTATGCGCAACCAGCTAGTAATAAGTATTTAATTTATTAAGAGCATTGATCGGCGCGCGACTCAGATTTCACGAAAAACGCTACTTCTCAAATGCGTCTATATCTAACAAAAACTGGTTATTCCGATTTTTACATGTAGAAAAATACTACAAAATATTGTATTCTAAGAGAGTTCTAGTTATTCTAGAGTTTTAAAAATTCATATCTAACAAAAACTGGTTATTCCGATTTTTACATGTAGAAAATATTAATTAAAACCACGGTTAGCGGAAAAAGAACTAAAATTTTATTAAGAACTACAGACAATATTGAACCACAGACAATAATGTTATATTGATATTGTTACCATACTTAAAAATATATATTAACACCTCCACTTAACAAAATCAATATATAATCTAATTATTAATTAACAGGTGAAATGCCAAGCTTTTTAGTTAAGTATTGATGTTTAACAGAACCTAAACTTTTTGATAGAATATCAGCTGGCATTTCAGCTGTTTCCAAATATGCTATTTTAATGTAGCCGTTTGCAATAGCTTCCCTCACAAAATGAAATCGAATGTCAATGTGCTTAGATCTTCGATGGAAAATAGGATTGAATGCTAGTTTCTGAGCACTTTGACAATCATTGTACAAAACAATAGTATCAGAATTTTCATAGATTTCAGACAACAGTCTTTTTAAATAAATTGCCTCTTTACTGGCTTCAGACAAAGAAACATATTCAGCCTCTGTACTAGATAAGGCTACATTTCTTTGCTTTCTACATTCAAATGAAATAACTGTATTAGACAATTTAAAACAGAATCCTGAATATGATTTTCTGTCAGTTACATCCGAACCCCAATCTGCATCAACAAATCCCTCAATAGTAGAGCTATTCTTTGAAAAAACAAGACCATAATTTTTGGTTTTCTTTAAATATTTTAAAACTCTCTTTAAATGTTTCCAGTGAGTTTCACTGTATGAATTATTAAATTGGCTAAGATAACTGACACTATATGCAATGTCTGGCCTGGTGAGCACTGCTAAGTACATTAATCCACCAATTAACTGTCGATATGGATACTGATTACAGACATTAGGTGACTTTTCTAGTTTTAAATTAGTCTCCATAGGAGTATCTACAGTTTTACAATTCGTCATATTAAATTTCTTTAATAAATTATCAACATATTGCTCCTGATCAATAGTAATTGCATCTTGACACATATTCACTCTTAGACCTAAACATTGTTTCACCTGACCTAAGTTTTTAATTTTAAATTTACAACCTAGTTCTTTAACTAGTTTCTCAGTAGCTTTGATACAATTTGAGAAAACAAAAAAATCATCGACAAATAATGCAATAATTATTTTGACATTACCTTTAAATTTTGTAAACAAACAAGGCTCATATTCTGATTTTTTATAACCAAGACTAATCAAATAATCATTGACTCTTTGATACCAAGCCCTGGAAGACTGTTTTAACCCATATATGGCTCGCTTTAACTTTAATACTTTATTATTAATATTATCTTCACATTTATAAGTAACAGGTATTTTCATGTACACTGTTTCATTTAATATGCCATTCAAAAAAGCTGTGGTTACATCAAGATGACTGATTTCTAATTTTAAATTTGCCGCTACTGCAAACAATAATCTTAAAGAAGAATATCTGAGCACAGGGGAAAAAGTTTCATGAAAGTCAATACCGGCTTGCTGGGAAAAACCTTTCGCAACTAATCTAGCACGGTAACGCACTTTATTCTCACTATCATACTTTTTTTTAAACACCCACTTACATGGAATCACTGAACTGTCTTGAGGATGATCAACAAGTACCCAGGCATCATTTTCTTCAAATGAATTTAATTCTTCCTGCATACTTGCACGCCAGAATGTACTTTCTGGACCATTTAGTGCATCCCCTAGTGTGATCTCCTCATGACAGCTGTCTTCAGACTCAGCAAGACACAAATTGTTGCAAATATACCTATCTGGTCTCACTCTGGTGCGCTTAGGTAATTGCTTTGGCTCGCTACGTTCATCACCAGGATCTGAGGCTGTGTCAAAATAAGTATCTGAACTACTTACCGAAGAATCTTCAGACTGTGGGACATAGGTTTCATCATTCTCATCAACTTCAGAGATGGAACTCTCATTCTCATCATAATGAATGTCATCTTGCTTAATTACCTCCACTGGATCCATACACTCTAATGGTAATTCTACCATATTCTGGTTTGTAGTCTCCATGATAACTATATCTCTACTAGTTGTGATGATGTTACTAATGGGATCATAAACTCTGTATCCTTTAGTATTTTCTGCGTAACCTACCAAAATCATTTTATTTGCCTTCCTGTCCCATTTCAAGCGTTTTTCTTTAGGAATGTGAACCATGACTACACTGCCAAATATACGCAGGTGACCTAGGTTTGGTTTCTGACCAGTCCAGACTTCATAAGGAGTTTTATTATTTAAGCCCGTGACAACAGATCTATTTCTTAAATACACTGATGCGTTGACGGCTTCTGCCCAAAATTTTTTCTCTAATCCAGCGTCGAAGATCAAACATCTGGCCTTTTCAACTATTGACCTGTTCATCCTCTCGCAGAGACCATTTTGTTCTGGCGTGTAAGCATTAGTTCTCTGATGAACTATTCCTTGCTTACTCAGATAACTGTCGAATTCTCGATTGCAAAATTCCCCTCCATTATCTGTTCGAATAACCTTGATTTTCTTATCCTTTTGTTTTTCTACCATACACTGGAATTCTTGAAAATACTTGAAAACATCATTTTTCGCCTTCATGAAATATACAAATGCCATTTTACTGTAATCATCCACAAACAAGACATAGTATTTTGATCCTCCAATCGACTGATTTTCCATAGGACCTCCCACATCTGCATGAATTATTTCTAGCATGTCTTCTGTTTTTGATAAACTTTGCTGAAAAGACAACCTAGCTTGTTTGCCTTCGCAACAAACAGTGCATGAAGATTTGCGTATGTCTGCCTCCTCTGGATAAGTAATTCCTTCTACAGCTCCATTTTTCATTTTATTCAGGCTACTACTATTGATGTGACCCAATCTCCGATGCCAAGTCTCACATGTTGTTATTGCAGGCACTGCAAACATTTTTTCTGGTTGCAATATTTGTAATTTATACACACCATCAACTAATTCTGCTTGACCAATGAGTTCTCTCTGTTGATTATAAACATAGCATACATTTCCCTTGAAAATTACACTGTTACCATTCTTAATCAACTGACTCACAGAAAGCAAGTTGGTTGTTAACTCCGGTATATACAACACATCTTTAATTGTCACTTCGTATTGTTGAGAATTAACAATCGTGACAATGCTTGTATCGCCTGAACACACAACTGGTACTCGTGTTTGGTTTGCAATAATTATTTCCTTTGTCGCTGGCTGCGATATGTTTGTGAGGTTATCTTTGTTTGCGGTCATGTGTTTACTTGCACCACTGTCAATATACCAATTGTTCCGATTAAAGTTTCCACTTAGAAATATAGCATTAAAGGCATTAGTCTGTGTTCGTTTAAATAAGTCTGATTGCGGACACTGATTTTTGTAGTGACCTGTTTTCTTACACCTGTAGCACTTTATAATTTTTTCACGTTTTGAGTTTGACATTTGTGATTGACTATGGTTGCTTTTAGTTTGGCTATGGTCGTTCTTTAATCTATGCCTACCTTTTGCCATAAATGCACTTCCGGAACCGGATGTACTTCCAACATCATCAGAACACATGTCCAATAGCTTAGTTTTAATGACATCTGCACTAACCTCAATGCCGGAATGCTCAATCGCCATTAACATAGGTGCATATTTTTCAGGTAGTCCTGCCAACATCAAGGCTCCAATCCATTCATCTGTTATTTTGAATCCTGTTCCTTGAAGTCGCTGGCCTGTTTCCACTACTTGCGTGACATACTGTGCCATTGAGTCACAGTTTTCAAGACGAATATTGATGAGATTTCTTAGCAAATTGATCTTCCTCGTGTAACCGGAATCATCATACATATGTTTAAGCGTATTCCACAAATCATATGTTGTAGCTGCTTGCTTTATATGTACATATAAAGACGGATCGATAGTCAAAACCAGCTTTGCCTTGGCTTTTGCATCAGTCTCGATTTCGCCTGCAGGTGCCGATGTCGATAACTGGGTCTTGATTTTGTCCGCCATGCCTTCCAACACCAAAACATTTTGCACCGCAAAACACCAATCATCATAGTTTTCGCGGCCTTTTAACTTTGGAACGTTAGCTAAGTAGTTCGCTGACATTATTCTCACAATAATATGGTAGAAAAACTCTTTATTACACTAAAATACTGTCTGGGCCATAACCTATTAATTAAAACCACGGTTAGCGGAAAAAGAACTAAAATTTTATTAAGAACTACAGACAATATTGAACCACAGACAATAATGTTATATTGATATTGTTACCATACTTAAAAATATATATTAACAGAAAAACACTACAAAATATTGTATTCTAAGAGAGTTCTAGTTATTCTAGAGTTTTAAAAATTCATATAAAATTCGTCAAACTAATTTAGTTAAAAATTTAAATAGCATATTAAAAATAAAAGGTTCTTCTCATAGATTATGTAAGTAAGAAACAAAGGAGCATTTTTATGAGATAGAAACGTATATATAAAAATAATCTGACAAATAGATAATCTAGAAGAGGATCCAACAAGTTTGTAAAGATTTTTTGTTTTTAAAAAATGTAAGCGGTTTTAGCTATTATATGTTTTGAAATTGCCCCTGAACCTAAAGTTGTAAAAACTTCTGGTTAGTTTTGTCAGTTTTATTCAAAAGTTTGAAATTATTTTAAAATAAACGATAAGGGAAAAATTAGAATACAATATTTTGTAGTGTTTTTCTACATGTAAAAATCAGAAAAACCAGTTTTTGTTAGATATAGACGCATTTGAAAAGTAGCGTTTTTCGTGAAATCTGAGTCGCGCGCCGATCAATGCTCTTAAGGGCCCTATACGGCAATCGAGGGTCGGGAATATAAGAGAATTATACAGAAAAAGATACTCCACAACCTTGAAAAAATTCACACGGCTAGTTAATGAATGTTACTAGCCGCTGAAACATTCGAATTTAAGATAATATTTATGGATAAGTGTAAAAAAAAATCTGAATATCACTGAAAACGTGTAAATCGCACTCCCGTATTATAATAACTGAGTCGTAATTATCAAGAAATATTAAACTAATTTTATCAAATAATAAAGTTAAAACTATAAAGAAGTAGATGAAATCTTTATTTCTTAGTAAATATATTCTTATTTTGTGTTAAGAAATCATAAACTTGCCCAATTTTTTCGCTCAAATTCTTCATACAAATTACTATGAACTGGCGAGTTTCCACAAATACATGTGCGAGCGCCCGCTGCGGTCAGTACGCCACGCAACTCCGAGGAGAGAGCACGTGGCTTTACGCCGCATCCACAGATCGCGATCGAACCACAGTATAATTAAGAATAGTAGGTACATTTGTTCTGTTGAGCAAGTAAATATTTCTTTTGGAACGAAGTTCCTTATGGCGCGTTGCAAAAGGGAGACGGAAAAAATTAAGACCAAAAGTTGTAACGACACTTTTTGCCATAGTTGTAAGCCGTGCGGTGTGTTTCTCTGTCTCTCTCTCTCTCTCTCTCATCATCAATCAACCAAACCCAACAACCCTCCACACCAAAAACCCCACCCCCTATACAATGTAACCCCCCTCCCCCTCTAAAATTTTTTGACCTTACCAATAGCCTTCCCACGAAACCTCCCCCCATCCCCCCACCCCCCAAAAATTCCCCTCGAGGCATATCTCAGTCAACTGGACCCCTAGACCCCTCGAGTCAGGTATCATTGGAATCGCGAGAACGAGCCCTATAATTTGGTTTAATCAGATCCCCTAAATTCCCAACGGGACCCGGGATATACCTCAAAAACCTCAAGAACCCCCCTCCCCCTCTCAAAAAATTTTGACCCCTCCAATAGCCTTCTCACGAAACCTTCCCCCCTCCCCCTCCCCTCCCCTCCCCCCCAAAATCCCCTCGAGGCATATCTCAGTCATCTGGACCCCTAGACCCCCCGAGTGAGGTATCATTGGAATCGGGAGAACGAGCCCTATAATTTGGCTCCATCAGATTCCCTAAATACCTCAAAAACGTCAAGACACCCCCCCCCTCAATAATTTTTTTTGACCCCTCCAATAGCCTTCTCACGAAACCTTTCGAAAATTGTTTTTGGACTTGTGGAATGGATTTCGATCAGGACTAGTGACTCGACTTAAACTCGCGACACGTTTATACGTGGTAGAGCCATGCTTCGGCACGAATGGGCCGGCTCGACCGGAGAAATACCACGGGCTCACAGAAAACCGGCGTGAAACAGCGTTTGCGCTGTGTTCGCCGAGTGAGTGAGTTTACCGGAGGCCCAATCCCCTACCCTATTCCCTTCCCTACCCTCCCCTATTACCCTATTCCCTCTTAAAAGGCCGGCAACGCACTTGCAGCTCTTCTGATGCTGCGAGTGTCCATGGGCGACGGAAGTTGCTTTCCATCAGGTGACCCGTTTGCTCGTTTGCCCCCATGTTTCATAAAAAAAAAAGAAAAAAAACGCGACAGGTCAACAGAACAGAACAGGACAGGAAAATGCGGTCGGCGTTGTGCACTAAGCATGTGTCGTTCGTTCAATTTCCGCGAACCAGTTTTGAGGTTTTTAGGGCCATTTTGAAATTTAACGTATGGTGAAAACACTATTGAGAAAAAAAGTGTCTCCAGTTAAATGGCCCCACTTTAGACATTTTTGGGGCCATTTTGAAATATGACGTATGGTGAAAACACTATGGAGAAAAAAGTGTCTCCAGTTAAATGGCCCTACTTTTGAGATTTTTGGGGCCATTTTGAAATTGAAAATACTATGTAGAAAAACGTGTCTCCAGTTAAATGGCCCCACTTTTGAGATTTTTGGGGCCATTTTAAAATTTGACGTATGGTGAATGGGGCCATTTTGAAATTGAAAATACTATGGAGGTTTAACTGGAGATCAGTTAAATGGCCCCACTTTTGAATTTTAGGGCCATTTTGAAATTTGACGTATGGTGAAAACACTATGAAGAAAAAAGTGTCTCCGGTTAAATGGCCCCACTTTTGAGATTTTTGGGGCCATTTTGAAATTTGACTCTCGAAGTCTTTGGGGTATTGGTGACGACAATTGGTCTGGTCAAAAAATGTATGGTGTTGGGTTGGGACACTTCGTCGATGGTACCTGAAGGTTTACCGGTTCTGCTAAGGAGCAGCAGGCTTAGCATGCACATCGCAGAAACATCGGAGAGTCGACAAAATGAGAGATTGAAGAAACATTAATACCATTTGTAGCAAAATAGGTCTTATTGTAAGGCAGCAAGGTCGATGCATTGTCATTTGGAAACAATCTTTCTTTTCTTCCCGAATTTTCTCTTTCTTTTCTCACAGAAGTTTTCCCGACAGCCATTTTAAAACTAGATAATATGTCTGTTTAGAAATGTTGATTTCTATTGGCAACCTTGTCGCCAAGGATTAAGAACTATTTTGCAACTCACTATTTGGATAAAATATTTCTTCCTTAAATTTATTTCTTCGGATCGCCATGCTAAGCCCGCTGGCTGGTGTTCTTGAAAATTATTATACGAGGTGTGTGCATGCGTGCGGAATTGCGGATTTAAACCGAAACGCGGCACGTTTGTATGCAGATGGTTTACTGTTCTTTATACTGTGGCGCGAGGCTCGATCGTTGTGAGAGTAGCGCTAAAAACCTAAACTTCGCGCGGCGCGTCTCCGAATACGGTCCTTAAGTCTTATCTAAATGAACTTTGTTCGCAGGTCCACCTTCGTCAAACTCGCGTCGAGTTTTGCAACCTGAATGGTGGTGTGGGGTCTTGCACGATATTGCTGATATTGTTGCTTGTGTGGTGGTGATGTTTGCACGATCTTGTTTCTCAGTGTACACTTAAGCAATGTGGGAGAAGAGAGGTGCTTTACGCATGAGTACGTTTTCGCGGGATATTACTAGATATAACATTAATTAAATTGTATACTATGGATTTCCGCAAAGTAACGCCTGATTCGATTAACAAGAATTTACTCGAGTGTGCACTTTCATAACTCAGCGCAAATCCGTTGCCGTTATGCATACAGAAGTAGGCATCGCTTTCCATGTTTGCGAATATTTAATTCATTTATTGACTGAACTGGTTGTGTGAGCGATGTGCACGTGAATTATTAACTAACACAACGCTTGAATAAATCAATAAACGTCATTCAAACACATTGTATGAAACGTTTTTCAACACATTATGAAAGTGTTAGTGGCATTCTTTCTTTCAACAAAATTATTGTAATTTTGAAGTCAGTTCCAGCCCAAACAATAGGAAATGTTTTAGGTAGGTACGTAAGTAAAATCACTTGAAATTTTTAAACAGCAAAAATAATTATTACGTGTACATATTATACACAAGTTTTTGTTTTATTGAAAAATACCAAGTTCGCAAAATTATCGAGTCTCGCTAACTGTTGCGTGACCCCATGATTTTTGGAGTTTGAACCAACCAATTAGACGTTTAGGAGAAAACAATTTTGCCGTTTCATCTTATCGACATTCCATAGAAACTGCATTAATGTAAGATTTATTTACAGAATTGATATACAGGTAATCCAGTAGCATACTGATACAGGATAAAAAGAAAAGTCACAAGTATGTTCCCGGTCTTAAAAGCAGCCCCTTCCTCCTTAAGCTTCTACTAATTTCACTAATAAATCGACTGTTTTGTCGAAACAGCAAACGTGAAACAACACAATAGTTATTTCATGCCCATTTTCTATGAGGCCGTGGCATTTACATGTATGTGTTATTTATATACTACGCTAGCTGTACCTAGTGGGGAATCAATGAAAGTACAAATTATGAGTTCCCGGTCTTTTAAGGTAGATACCCTTCCTATTCAGGCCTCTAATATTTTCACCCCTTTGGCTAAACCTATTGGTATCTCCCCAGTAATAAACAATATCTAGTGATGATTACTATATATTATTGTATTTGGGTCTCAAATTTGGTGACCAGTTTCGTATTTATCCTTAAAAGAAAATAATTTTTAAAATCAGTTCACAAATGGCGGAGTGGTAGTTCAATTACAGCAAAAATAAAAAATCCTATCCGAACAGCCGCCTTCTTTTTGGAAGTCGGTTAGAAATAAACTGACAATATACAAAACCATAATTTTTCATTTACTTTGATCAATGTTTACTATTATTGACAATAGGTAAGTATTTTATAATATTACTAGCTTTTGCCCACGGTTCCGCCCGCATAAATACATTATCCCGCGGGAACACTACTTTTTCGGGATAAAAATATCCTATGTCCTTTCTCGGGACCCAAAGTATGTCTATACCAAATTTCATAATATCGGTTCAGCGGCTAAAGCGTGAAATGTAACAGACACACAGACAGACAGACACACTTTAGCATTTATAATATTAATATAGATTTAATAATTGTAAAATGGAGAAATACAGATTTTATTTTGTATATTGTTTACTATTGCAGTCGATTAAAAACCTGTAAGGGACGAGTGTAGCACTCGACTGCATGTAGCTTTATCCATTACACTTTATTAACTATACCTATACTTAGCGGAATTTAGAAAAACGTTTTCAAACAAAAATATTCGTGAAAATTCATTCGACGTTATAGGGTTCCGTACCCAAAGGGTACAAACGGGACCCTATTACTAAAACTTCGCTGTCTGTCCGTCCATCTGTCTGTCACCAGGCTGTATCTCAAGAACCGCGGTAGCTAGACAGTTGAAATTTTCACAAATTCTTTATTTCTGTTGCCGCTACTCTAACGTGATTTTTTGCCGTTTCGTACGGAACCCTTTGTACGCGAGTCTGCCTCGCACTTGGCCAGTTTTTTTATGTTTTCCCTGTAATTTTTCCGTTCTCGAGATTTAGCGAGACATTGAATTTACAATCCATTTTTAGGGTTCCGTACCTCGAAAGGAAAAACGGAATCCTTATATTATCACTTTGTTGTCCGCCTGTCTGTCAAGACTCTTTTTCTCAGGAACGCGTGGAGGTATCAAGCTGGAATTTATATTAAATACTCAAGTCTACAGCTGTCCCTTGGAGCTACCCCAAAATATATATTTTTTGTAATTTTATTTTATCACTTTATCGACGTGGCAAATACACAACACTATATCCTTGCAAATTTTTATCTTTATAGGACTAACCGTTTGATCGGTAAGCCGAAGACGGACGGACGGATATATCGAAACCACAAGGGTAGCGAGATGTGAAATACGGAAATCTAAAACAGCTTATTAAATCCATACTAATATTATAAATGCGAAAGTGTGTCTGTCTGTCTGTCTGTCTGTCTGTCTGTCTGTCTGTTACCTCTTCACGCCCAAACCGCTGAACCGATCTTGATGAAATTTGGTATAGGGATACTTTGAGACCCGAGAAAGGACATAGGATACTTTTTATTCCGGAAAAATGTACGTTCCGCCGCGATAAACGAATTTTGGCGCAACGGAGTTGCGGGCGTCATCTAGTAAACTATAATATATTAGTTTATTGTTATATTAAAAGGTATTATTATAACTTTTAATGAATATTCTAGCTTTTATTATTGTAACAACTAGAATCGTTTTCATAATATTATTTATCAAAGTCGTGCAGTTGTGTTACAGACTAGAGTTCCGGTAATACTATGATAGTAAGTACCAGCCAAGGTAACGCGTAACACAGCCTTTGTGCATCCACAATGTGTTAGATTGTGAGCTTACACTGAAGTATATGTTACAAACTAGCTTTTGCCCGCAGCTTCGCCCGCGTGGGAAAAAAACAAATAGCAAAAAACTTCTTTAGAAATAATAACTCCCCACACCGATTTCGGTAGCGGTGGCCGGTTTTATTGCCCAAGAGTGTGCGCAGTACACACTTGGGCACAAGAGCTCTCTCTCTCTCTTCCTTTTACTCTCACAACCCAGTGGGACAGACAACCGACACGACTGGCGAGAGATCAAGCGCAGGTGCGACTTTTTACATGCCCATCCGACACATGGATCATCTTTCTTTTCATTTTCCCCTTTTTAGTTATATTTATTATTAATGACACATTTTAAGAAGAAGTTATTAGTACAAAAAAGCCTCCAGTATCCTCACTCTTTTGGCAAAACAAACTTAGCGTTTTTTTGGCGGTTTTTTGAGAGGCTGCCCATGTTTCCCCAAATAAGCATTACCGATATGTGGACCAAATAAACAATCACCACTGATGATAATGATTAGACACTATATTGTTAAATAATTATTATTATCTCTTGTCGTATTCTGCGAAAAAAATGTAGCATTTAGCAATAAATAATTATATTTAATGTTAAATGTTCCTGCCAAATGTTCCTGCCAAAGGTCCACTGAAGCGGGTAATACGTGGTTGTTCTATGAAAATTGAAAAATGCGTATCTGCACGTAATGCCGCAATCTGCATCACCGCGCGGGGAGAAATTTTTAGAGTTGACAGTTGCATTTTAACATTTTAAATATCCTACTACTATATTAAATGTGATAGATAGTAAGAATAGATGGATGGATGGATGGACGTTTGTTACTCTTTCACGCAAAAACCACTGAACGTATTTCCACGAAATTTACTTACTATCTTTTTACTACTTCTTATCCCGAAAACGTATATAGTCCCCGTGAGATACTGTATAATGTATTTACGCAGTAGTTTAGTAAATACCTACATAATTGAAGTAAAAAATAAATATAAGGCTTTGCAACCTTGACATAAATATAAAAATTATTTTTAATTCGGATGTTCATCTTCCGAGCAAAGAGCATGTCCACATGTCTATGTTTTGACGTCGCGTCGTCAACGTGAGACGGCGCGGCGCGGGGCTGCAGCACAGTGCGTTGACGCGTAAGTTCACAGCACGGCTACTTCGCCGCAGAATGTACTGAAATTTTACAAGGTACGGCGATCCGGAGTCGCAAGGTGCATTTTTTCAGGTGCTGTGAATTCGCATGTTATCACAGGGCCGACACTCTCTATAAATGGCAAATCGAGTACCCGCGAATATCAGCCATGTTGCCGTAAGCCTAATGGCCTGTATTCACTTTGATTAGTGCGAGTGCGAGTGATTAGTGTTTAGTGCAGGTGTGTAGTGCGAGTAGTGTCCAATACTGTTTAGTGGCTCTGTTTAGTAAATTCATTTGAAACCATGTCCAGACGTGTTTAGTAGGAGGCACGCGGCGAGTGAGGGGGAAGCGGGGCGCGCGGGCCCACCCCGCGCGCGCCCCTTCCCCCTCACTCGCAGTCTACTCGCAAAAAAATAGAACACGCTTCTAATCACTCACACTAAACACTCGCACTCGCACTCGCACTCGCAGTCGCTGTCCACACGTGTTTTCTACTAATCACTAAGCACTCGCACTACGCACTCGCACTCGCACTAATCAAAGTGAATACAGGCCTTAAGGTTGACAACAAAATAATTTCAAACATCACATTAGACAAATCTTCAATATATATCGAGAAATTATAGTGGCAACTATGCGCGATGGCCAGCCGGGCCCCCCTGTATACGTCTACCCGCGCACACATACCCGCGAGCTGTCATGCGTGTAAATCGTTAAATGACAGTTATTTACGTTAGAAAATATATATTCTTTGACGTTATGTCAATGCAGCGTGCCGCGACACAGCACCGTTTCACGTTGACGACGTCGTGACGTGGACACGTGGCCCGGCCGACACTAACCTTTGGCATTAACTGCGGGGGTGGAGGTAAAATTTCATGACGGCACGTAACCGACCCGATACTAAACCTTATTTCACTAATTGGAACGTCAACTATTTTCCAAGATACAAGAAGGTTAAAAGTTTTTTTTTCGGGTTCCATTATCCATACCTAAAGAGTAATAACCTAACCAAGAGCATGTCAGGACATGTCTAAGGAGGGTTCCGTAACTATATATTATGCGTAATATGCTTTTTTTTTAATTACTCCAAAAGTTACTGTCCGATTTGGTTCATAATAGTTTTCCTAAAGAGTTTTTAGCATGATCTATCAGCATGGAAATTTGCAAGTTTCTATCTCCTTTAGTTTAAAAATGCTAGGGGGGGGACCAACTTACAAACTACTTTGGAGGCCGATTACTCGAAAATGGTCAACTTTATAAAAAAGTAACGTATGAAACCTTGCCTTTATTTTAAAAGACCTATTCTACGATACCCCACACGATGGGGTAGAGTGAAAAAATATTTTTCATCCCCACTTCACATGTATGGAGAGCCACCCTTAAAATATAAAAATTTTATTTTTTTAATCCCGATCCCGAAACCGTGATCTATTCACAATCTATAACTGCACCAAATTTCATCAGTTTATATTCATAA
This sequence comes from Glaucopsyche alexis, assembly GCA_905404095.1. Taxonomy (NCBI): domain Eukaryota; kingdom Metazoa; phylum Arthropoda; class Insecta; order Lepidoptera; family Lycaenidae; genus Glaucopsyche; species Glaucopsyche alexis. The sequence continues at coordinate 1,947,619 of FR990042.1, forward strand.
TTACAGGAGCTAGAGGCGCGGACAGACAGACAGACAGACAGACAGACAGACAGACGGACAGAGCGAAACTATAAGGGTTCCTTAAGTATTACGGAACCCTAAAAATGGGACCCTATTACTGAGACACCGTTGTCTGTCTGTTACCGGGCTGTACCTCAGGAATAGACTGTGTAATTTTAACGGAAAATGTATTTATTTTGCCGCTATAACAACAATAACTTAAAACACAATAAAATAAATATTTAATGCGGGCTCCTATACAATATAAACATGATTTTTTTGCCGTTTGATCCGGAACACTTCATGAGCACGTACATGCGTTCAATAGAATTATTTTCTCAACCTAAAACATTAATTGGTTTAAATGTAAAATAATCAAATGATTTTTTAATTGATCCTATTTCCAAATGTACGGTCGCCGCAGACAAGCCGGTGTTCCTATTATGAACCGCCATAGTAATAAGATGTACGACGACGAAAAACAGTGTAGCATCTTCTCGCCGACCGTACGCCTTATTCTCCGTAGTCTACCTACATGGTTCACCTGAGTATACAACAGGCATCTTACATAATACGAGTATATGTGCCAATGGGAAGAATGAATAGTTTTATATTATTTGCTTTTCAAAAAGTGCTAATAAATCCAGGAATGATTGCCTTAGCAATGGCACATCTACGATCAACCGTTGAAAAAATACAGTCATCATAAAATATATTAAATTGAGATCTTTAGAGATCATTAAAACGCTCTATACAAAGAATGATGCACGTATGACCTCACAGCACTCGATAATGTATGAAGAACAATATACAACTTTGATTTTATTAACTATATTTTTTTTTCTTAAAACAATGATTTACCTACTTTTACTAAGTTTATCATTGTTTTAAGAAAAAAATCACAAATAACGTAAGGATTTTAACACTCTAGTAATTTTCGTTTTCAATCATAGCAAAAAAAAAGTGTGACTGTTAAATTTAGCAACCGATTTGTGATTACTGTACTTTTTACATTTTTTTGTTCATATTTATGTGACCTTTCGAAAAATATAACAACTTCCTGATTTAAAACTAATTCATGTTCCCATATTACTCTATTATTTGTGAATCGATTTTTATATCTCTTACTTTGATCATTATCTTTTACTTTTTTTCTTGTAGTGACAAGGTTTATACTTCTATCTTTATTAATCTTTTTCTTGTAAATGCAATTAATAAACCTTGAGCGAATACGGTTATTTTATAATTTACAGTAGCTATAAAATACATAATCGACTTTATTAAGACCGAAGGAGGGTAGGCCTTTACGTGAGTGGATTACAAATAAGGCCGAAGAGTTTTATTCGATTTTTGTTGCCTCATAGATTAATCATACAAAAAGATCCTACCTACTACTAATATAAATGTTTGTGAGGAAGGATGGATGAATGGATGGATGTTTGTTAGTACTTAAGTACTACTGGGCGATTTTTGGTAATATGGTAGTAGTTTAACCTCTAGATTTAAGCTACTTTTATCCCGAAAAAGTGTATTCCTGTGAGATGCTATGCTCCATTTCCGCGATCGTTGTCAATTATCCTGTATAAACAAAATACATAAACATTTAAATAACTTCCGAGATTGTAAAGCAGTAAGTGAGCTGGTCTTGACGATCCGTGCAGCGCCACGATCTCGTGGCAGTTCTTGGGCGGGACCTCTCACTCTCGGGTGTGGTGCGCTGCATGTTCGAGAGCGATGAGGCTTGGCAGGCGGCCTGCAGGTCATTTCACAGAAAGAGGCCGCGGAGCCAAACAAAAAGATTGATCCATCCTCTGTTTCGCTCCGCCGGCGTAGGACATGAGTGCGAAGGCGTCGCGTCGCTACGCGCGGCGTCGAGGGGAGCGCTTTAGGTTATCCGCGGAGTTCCTGCTATTCTAGTTGGAAGTCTGTATACTGAATAAAATTACATTGCGCTTGTCAAATATAGATGAAGATAAGGGAATAAAAACTAAAGATAATTCAGAATGACCAAAATGATTACTATCAAAAGGATAAGAAGTAAAATACTAAAGCACTGCTAAATACATTTATTGTATAAAGGTTTTCCTTATTATAATAATAAAAACTAAGAGCTACAAGTTATAACCCAATTTATTGGGTAAAATTACATCTTATCAAAACTAAAACCAAATATAGGTAATAGGCAAATAAAGAAATACAACAAATCAAATCATTTTCATAATGTACTAATACTTCTCACTAACATTATTAATATTAACATTTTGACATTATAAAACATAATTTAAAACAAAATTATCAATAAGACAATTTCTTAATAATCTAGCTATCTAGCTATAATTTATACAATAGGTTTTAGACAATGTTATACTTATCTTTAATATAATGAACGATCACTCTCACAGTTTGGCCAAGACTAACTTTTAAAAATGGCGGACCAACCTTTTATAAGGATAAAATGGCGCCAACAGGAAGTAAGGTTGATTATGGAATTTACTAAAATTGTTATACAAAAGATGTTTACAATGGCCATTAAATTACTTCATAATTTAGATCAATTATTTAACTATTATTAAATTTTAAACTGTAGATTGTAAAACAGGAAATAATAAAATGATATTGTGACATAACTGTCAAGTATAAAAATGATAAATTTAGCTTTTGAATGAAATTTATTTTAAAGGTATATTACTATAAAAATACCAATATTCTAACACGCTCTCTAAGGCGCTATGGTCATAAACCTCACAGAAACATCTTACTTTAAAGCGAAGGCTTTGCCTAAATATATATCAATTAAATCAGCTGTGTGAGGCCAACGAACACTGCAGGGCCGTAAAGAACGTAGGTAATGTATTTTATTATTTTTTAATTATTTTTCTGCCTAAATCTTAAAATATCTTAACCTTTCGTACGTGCAGCGGCGTTCATCGATTTATAAGACATTACCACATCAAAAAAATATAAGCCTAGACTTAATCGAGATAGCCAGCCTAAATTTACCTGTTATAAACAACCTATCAGTGGTTTAGAGCTTGGCTCTCGACTTCCGAGGTCGTGGGTTCGATTCCCACGTTGGAACAATAAAAAGCTGTGTTTCCAATTTTGGTTTGGCAAGTAAGATGATTCATACGTCGGTACGGATTTAAAAAGTCGGTCCGCCTGATTTCTCGCCAGTCGTGTCCGCAGAACACTATTACTCGCGGATCGGGTCGTGTCGGTCATCCATCCCACTGGGTTACAAGAGAAAAGTAAGAGAGAATGCTCTTGTGTACTGCTCACACACTTGGACACTATAAAATTAACTCCTGCGTAGCTAGCCTGGTTTCAATGAAACCGGCCACCGTCACCAAAATCGGTATGAGGAACTTTTATTATTATAATCAGAGGCAACAAATTATAAAAAAATATTGACCACAAAACGGTAAAGCCAAAATTCTCATTTTGATATATTTCAATGCATAGCTGCTATATTATTTCTGTCTAGGTCACAGCCTAAAACACGAAATACTCAATTACAACCCAAGCACAGCTCGGCCATTACGCGGCACATAGTTTTAAAAATTCATCTTTAGTTGTTGGCATCGTTTGAACAGTTAAGGAACTTTTCTGAATATTTTAAGCGAACTTCGCTTACGTGCGGAACCACATGTCCGGGAGAACACATGAATCATGGACACATTCTGACCAGAGACAAGCGGTTTACTGTATTATTTTGTGGATAACGCAATACAAAATTCACCTTTTACATTTCCTTTTATGGGGATATTTTATTTCAGAAAATGGTAACATATTTTAGTACCTAACTGTTTTAACTATTTCCAATAACTTTCTTGCGTATTATTAATCTTAATAATATTATTATAAGCGCAAATGTTTGTTTGTTTAGATGTCTGTTACTCTCTCAACCGTAAAATGAGTTTGAATTGATGAACACTCTCAAATCTCAATAATATTTCAAACAAATGAAATCAACACAAACACAACGAAAGGCACGTCAAACCTATAAAGGTTTGACGTGCCTTTCGTCAGAACAGTAGGGTGTTATCACCCTGCTGTTTTCGTCGGGGGTTGAAAAATACTAAGCCACCCTTTCATTTCCTTTCCTGGCGTAACATTATACCATACAAGTTACGAGAGTATACATATTAAGTTATAAATTAACAGACTCTGTGGTCCAGTGGTATAGAGCTTAGCTCTCGACTCGGAGGTCGTGGGTTCGATTCCCACGTTCGAACAACGAAGAATGTTGTTTCCCAGTTTGGTGAGGATAATTCAAACTCAATTATCACCTGATTGTCTGACAAGAAAGATGATCCATGTGTCGGTTATGAGAGAAAAGGAAGAGAGAGTGCTCTTGTGTACTGCGCACACATTTGGCACAATTAAATAGCTCATGCGTAGCTGGCCTGATTTCGATGAAACCGGCCACCGTCAACGAAATCAGTGTGGGGAGCTATTATTATTGCATAAGTTATAGTCGCCTTTGCCACAGCAAGTACGGAACCAAAGCTATGAGACGTAGCAATTTCTAAGCATCTCTATTAAAACTTTCACCTCGTTGGTGTTACTTTTAATGGGGTCTACAAATACACGAATTTGGTACCTACGGAGCGTACAGCGGATCTGGTACGCTACGTGTCAAATCCGAGCGTGTATAGGGCAGTCCGGCGAACATAAGAAGATGTCGAAGAGTTCTCCGCTGTCCGCATCGGATCTGGTCCGCTCCGTACCATATCCGTGCGTGTGTAGAGTAGTCCGGCGGTTAGGCCGTACAACGGTATCAGTGTTGCCAGCTTAGGGATGTATCCCCCAAAATTAGGGAAAAAATCTACGGGGGCTTACTAGGCGGCAGGATGTTTAGAGTTTACTCCTTATGAATCAATTTTTATGTAATAATAAAAATTAATTTAATGTGTGTATATAGCCAGGGATATGAAAATGTATTGGGAATAAAATCACATTAAGACAAGTTAGTTTTATGTTATTCACGCGTAAGTATTTATGTTAAATACATAACCTTTCTTTCTAGCTTATTATCTCTTATACCTGTCAATGGTATAAGTAATCAGGGGTAAAATTTGGGGATAAATATTTTTGAGAGTTGGTATCACTTCCCGTGATCAATGAATTGCGGGAATCATCGTCGTCATTGAAAAAAGGCACTGTAAATAGAACTCTGTGCTAGTGCAATAGAGCATAAAATCGAACACACGAGTGTCGAGCTTTTCGGTCCACTGCACCGTACCAAATCCGTGCGTGTGTAGCGACACTGGATTCGGTCTGCAGATATGGTCCGCTGTACGCCCCGTACCAAATTCGTGTGTCTGTAGATACCATTAGGAGTCATTACATTTGAAATATGTGAAGTGATACTTTGAATATGTTATAATAGGAACTGTACTTATTAGTATTGCTTAACCCAGTGTTTTTCAAGCTGTGGGTCGCGACCCACTGAGGGGTCTAGAAGCTTGGGGGTCGCCGGAGATCGAGAGAACTTTAGTAAAAAAACAATATTTTTTTATTTATTTATTATTATTTATGAATTAGGATAATTGTAACGTTATTTTTAACGTCGTTTCTCGCGGAGGCGAAAAGCGGACCATGGAGAGACGCTTAACTACGTTGAATGTAAGAGGAGGAATGGATGGTAAGAATGAAAGTGGAAGAAGCGAAAGAAGTATGTGAGGATCGTAGCAAGTGGACTTCCTGTTATACACCTTAATGAAAATATAACCCATTATAAATTAATAAAAATATAACCCATTAATGTGCAGTGTTAGTTCGAATGTGAATTTACGTGGGTGTGTAACGTGTGTAAATTTTTTTGTGTGTTGGAGGATGTTTTTGTCTGAGAAAAAGAGATTAATTATTATTAATAATGATTACATGATAGATGTAATAAAATTTATAAGTAACAAATTTTTAATATATTTAATTATGTACATTAGCAACGTTGTTACAATATTTTATAGCATATATATAATATGAATATTAATTAATATTAATAATAGTACGAAAAAACTTAAAAAAAGGCTTACAAATACTGAATTACGTGAAACGTGAAATTAAATAAGTTTATGGCTCTACCATATTGATTTTTGTTGTGTGGGTTGAACTCCAAGAAAATTTATTTTGTTCAGGATAATAACGGTTGGTTTTTTGTGCACTTCACAGAATTTTATCTTCCGGCAGAATTGTTTTTTACTTACTTTGCCCTATTTACATAGTTACTAGATGTCCCGAGCCCACTTTATGATAAAATTATGAGTGTGGTTCGATTAGTAGTGAGTGCTAAGACTTATTTCCTGACTCTCAAAAGGAGGGTTATATTTTACTGCATAGGTACGTATGTATTTTGTAGGTATATCAATTTGGCTATATTATAAAGGAGTAAAAACTAAAGTTAACAACTTTAAGATATGCGATTTCCCAGGGATAAGGCTTAGATCGATATTTCTCCCCTAAATTTTCATGCATGCATAAAAAATTTCAAGGAAATACTTGTAGCCGTTCCCGATATTCTGATACTATTTATACAAAAATTGCTCGCTTAAAGCATAAGATGTTTTTTATCAATCTGAGTAACTATCATGAATTGATGTTCATACAATAACAAAATATGGGGTTGTTATAATTGACAGCGCTCACGGGAATCGCTCAGGTGACAGTGACAGATGGGGTCAGGCTGTGTTGGGACTGAGAGCAACCGGGAACGATACTTTTCAACTAAATCGATGATGTTTTAATCCCGACGCGAACAGAAAGGTATTATAATAACTTTCTTTTTGGTTTTGTAAAATCAATTACGGATATTTTGGGCATATTAACCTGTCAAGCGTCACTTGCTGCCTTGCAGCAAGTGACAGCATGACTCTCACGCGTCGCTTGCTGCCTGGTGGCAAGGTGGGCACGCCCATAGAATAAATTTCTAATTTATAAGTGGTTTGTTTGTACCACATAATTTATACATTTATGTAATTAATATTAAGTTTTTTATGCATATACGAAGTATTTTCCATAAATCTACTACAAATTACTTCAGAAAATCGAATGAAAAATATACGTTTTTATTGCTATTTTATTTCATAGTGAGTTTATGATTTTCTTGTGAAATGCATTTTGAATTGAACATTTTAGTAGAAATTTTATTAGAACGGTATTTATTCTAGAGTCTACGAATAGAATATATGGATAAGAATAAGTAAATTTATTACTATGATTGTTTTTGTAAGACATTACCGTCAAAATAGGCCTAGTTTCGGAGGGTTCAATGAGGGAGTTCCCTTATTGTACATTGTAAAAAAATAATGAGTTACTGTAATATTTAACATCCTGAAATGTATAAAAATATAAAAATATGTATTTAATTATGTCCCAGTTACAGTTTATTGAGCAATCAAAATATGTACTATGTCAGATATTTTTCATAGTAATTGTAATTAGTTTTGCTCCAATCCTTGTTAGTACAACTGTTTTTGTATTAAATTTTTATGTATAATATATCCAATTACGTAAATAAAGCAACAATCACTGTATAGAAACATACATTTTATATTTATTTGAGTTTTAAAACAAAATATTAAAAAAGACGAAGTTTATGTGTTTGTATCAAGATTCCATTTATTAAATGAGTATTTTTCTAAATTCCATTTACGTCATCACTTAGGAAATCTATTCTACTTTTTAAATATATATCACATGCATAGGTAGTACATAAATTATAACAATATAATTTGGAGAAATAAAAATCGCGGGAATCGAAATTAGACTGACAATTTTATAGTAGGTAACTGTAACTTATTTTATATCGGTTTTTGAATTAAAATTTTATATATAATGTGTGCACCTACGTAAATTAAGCAAATTTTACTATATAGAAACATAAATTTGGCCTTAGTTTAGATTTGCAATAAAAATATAAGAAAAAGTCGTGTGTTGTGTTTGGATCAAGATTTCTTTTATTAAACTAGTATTTTTCTTAATTCCAATTATATTATCAATTAGGAAATTTAATCACCTTTCTAAATATATATAACATGCATATGTTTTATTCACATTAAAACATTATAATCTTGAAGAAAAACACGACGGGAAACGTCATATGATTTATAGAGGTGCACGGAGTAGTGCATCTGTCATGAGGGAATGAGGTCGTCCTCCTCCTTCCTCTCCGTAATGTGTGTGATGAGGTATCATTTGGCATGTTCCCACTTGAGTGTCAATAACGAAGTCAAAAGTAAACAATCAGTGCAAGTGTTTACGTTATTTGAAATGTTTACTTTCAAGTGGATAGGTACTTAATTATACTGAATCTAATAACTGTAATTTATAAATCTGTTTCTATATTACGTAATCACTTAGGAAATTAATTATATTTTTAAATATATACATCATCCATAGGTTTTATTTACTTATTAACATTAAAATTGCGAAAAAAAATCGCGAAAAAAATTGCGGGAGAATGTAAGGAAAATTAATTTTTGGTGGCAAAAAGGCCCGACGCTTGTCTGCATAATCTGTCAAAGAGTGTCAAGGCGCTTGACAGGTTAATATGATCTACTGCTTAAGTTAACACGTTCCGCCTGAGCCAAACGTGCAAGCGAGAGCGTGGAACAAGCGATAGAGAGACACGGACGGCTTAGGCTTAAGCATTTGGCATGTGATGACGTTATCACGTAAAATTATTCATAAACAAACAACAATTTTATTTTTATATATTAAACATGACATGTAAAAATGCTTCATTACGTAACAGAATAACATATTTTACACACACAAACTACTTTAGTCATTTTTATCGATTTTTTTTTCAATTACAACGTCCATCAATTGTGAACTTTCAGGACACACCCTGGGGGAAACCTGTCAATAATAGATTTTATTAATCGCGTACGAAATTTTAATGCATTATAATCCGAGGTTGGACGAGTGCCAATATAGCCCAAAAATTGTACAAAGCCGTACTGAATTTATGACTTGAATAATCATGATAGGTCGTATCACGTGAACCTGGGTGTTAGAAGTAAAATATACGCATTGCATAGAAATATAGGCGAAGTGAACCTTAGGATTAATTCATAGTAGCGTAGAGTCGAAGCGAAGCGATATACGAACGTAAAATAGCAGATTCATTCTTACGTCCACAACATAGTGCAAATATTCCTTCGAAATTATTAGGTTAAATTGGTTAAGGTTAACCAAGAGTATGTCCGGATATGTCTAAGGAGGGTTCCGTTAAGTTCCGTAACTATTGACGCGTAATAGTTCTTTTTTTTTTCAAATTACTTCAAAATTTACTGTTCGATTTCGTTCAAATTAATTTTCCTACAGAGTCTTTAGCATGATCTATCAGCACGGAAACTCTTTTCTTTCTCTCTAGTACAGTACAGTAAGTACAGTATTCCCGTGGGATACCCGATACTATATTTACGCGGGTGGAGCCGCGGAAAAAATCAAGTTGAATATAATTATATTCATACCTATAAATATCCAGAAAAACTATTAAAGCTCATAGCTTATATTATTATACTGCTTTATACTGCACCGAACCGCTAACCACTGGGCCACAGAGGTCGTCACCCGAAGATCATATACCCGAAACACCGAAACACATTGAGATCGTGGTCACACTGTACTTATATTAATTATTCCTATCAAGAAATTCATGGTCACATAATAATTACTCCCAGATTTAGTCGGTTATCACCTTATCGCAATCTAATTACTGTTACTTAAAGCACTTTGTCTATCCGAGCGTGTGATTGTACCCACTAGTCTAGATAAACTATTAATGATTACGTAATAAGTAAATATCTAGGGTTTAGGTTACGTAATAACTATTTAGTAATCTGTAGGGTCTAATGGATTTCTAGTTGTATCTTTTCAGAGTTCTGTCATTACACATTTCTTGAGTATACAGCGACACGTATTATTGATAGTTTGACAGCAGCTGAGTGCGGACTGACATTTCTTTAGAAATGTTTTGTGCAATTAATCTAAACTGTGACCAAATTAAATAAACCTTATCTCTCTCTCATTAAGATTCATGCATGTAAAAGCTGTGAAAACACTAAAATAAAGTATACATTTAAGGGGATTCCCATGCAAGATAGGTACGTGATCTTGATGGCGCTTTGTGCAACAAAAAGACTCTTTAAATATTCAGTTATATAGTGTGATTCAAATGTTTCTATTGTATATACATAAAAGGCAAAGCTGATTGATTGACATATCAACACATAAGCCAAATCCTTATGCTATCTACAGACACACGAATTTGGTACGGAGCGTACAGCGGACCATATCCGGAGACCAAATCCGGTGTCGCTACACACGCACAGATTTGGTACGGTGCAGTGGACGGTAAAGCTCGACACTTGTGTGTTCGATTTTATGCTCTATTACATTAGCACATAGTTCTATTTACAGTGCTTTTTTAAACGACGACGATGATTCCCGCAATAGGCAAGCGGACTGATTTTTTTTATTGCATAAATGAATAGTACTCTTAAATATGAGTAACTTCTCAGAAGAAACCGTATATCAAAAGTCAATATTTTCATAGGTACAGCAATTTGTATACAAAATTTCGCGAGTCTTTATACCAAAACAAATTTTTTTTTGCGAAATTGGTAAACAAAACCTACATCATTAGTTTACTCACATGACACATCATATACAAAAACATTCATTATGGTAAGTATGAACTTAAACGCACAAATATTGGAGATATTTACATATATTCCTGCGGCCATATACTTCATATACTACTTCATATACTATAACCTACAAGTGACGTCATTTGTAGGTCGACTTTAGTATGGAGTGTTTTTACTAGGCTCGCGAAATTTTTTATACAAATCGCTGTAAATATTGACTTTTGATATACGGTTTCTTCTGAGGAGTTACTCATATTTAAGAGTACTATTCATTTATGCAATAAAAAAAACTAGTCCGATTGCCTATTCATTGATGACGGGTAATGATACCAAAACTTTAAAAAATATTTCTTCCCAAATTTTACCCTGATTACTTATACCATTGACAGGTCTAAGAGATAATAAGCTAGAAAGAAAGGTTATGTGTTTAACATAAATACTTACGCGTAAATAACATAAAACTAACTTGTCTTAATCTGATTTCACTCCCAATACATTTTCATATCCTTGGCTATATACACACATTAAAATAATTTTTATTATTACATATAAATTGATTCATAAGGAGTAAACTTTAAACATCCTGTAGTAAACCCCCGTAGATATTTTCCCTAATTTTGGGGGATACATCCCTAAGTTGGCAACACTGATACCGTTGTACTGCCTAACCGCCGGACTGCTCTACACACGCACGGATTTGGTACGGAGCGGACCAGATCCGATGCGGACAACGGCGAACTCTTCGCTTTTTTCTTATGTTCGCCGGACTGTCCTACACACGCTCGGATCTGGTACGGAGCATGATCCGCTGTACGCTCCGTACCAATTTCGTGTGTCTGTAGACACCATTAATGCCCTGAAATTTGAAATTTTGCATACGTATTTCTCATAATATGACGTAGGTATCCACTATGGAAGAATTCAATAGGATGAAAGTTTAAAACATAATTTCACGCGGGCGAAGTCGCGGGCAATTAATGCTAATATAGAATAGCACGGAACCTTTCATGCGCAAGTACGACCCGCGCTTGGACGGTTTTTAATATTATTCTAGAAGTTTGCACTTCCATCAGATAAACGGCATAAAAATTCTTAGTACTTCGCCAGCAGATGTTATAAACATTTCCCAAGTGTATCGCGGAAATCACAAACGCTAGGTTGTTCAAGTTTAAATGATAAAAATAAACTAGTCAGCTCGTGAACCAGGTCACTGGCTCACAGAGTTCGTTCACCTGTATCTACTAAAAGCTACTTGCAATTATAGGTTTAGCCAGGGCGTACAGATGCAATTTTAAATTAACGCCGCATTTTGTTTGATAACAATATTAATATGTTTTTTTCTTATATTCTTCAAAAAATTAGGTAGGTGTATTATTTTAAATTATAATTGAATTAACTCAGCATAATATTCCATTTATAAAAAATATATAACTTAGGTTTTAAGTAGAATCGACTCTCATATTCATAGTGACATTACACAATAAATAAATAGCTTATAAGTTACTAGATGTTGCGCGCAAAAGCAAATTTCACAGAAACTGTATCTTTTTCCACGATAAAATTAGCTTATGTCCTACCCCGTGGTTTACTCTACATTTGTGCCAAATTTCATCAAAATCGGTCTAGTAGTTTCGGAACCTATTCAATGTAAACAAACTTCTTTTTTCTCCTTTTCCTCTGTATTATATCAGTATATTATACAATAACACAGGGCACATAATTGACCGCTTATTTATGTTAAGATGTTTTAGCACAAAAGAAAATATCAAGTAAGTAAACGAATATCTATGTCGCTGAGGCCAGTGACCTCACACTATCAGCTGATTCACCGCACAGCTTATCTTTAAAAAGTTTGAACTGATTACGTGATGTTTGGACCAATCAGGAGGCGTTAGACGCTGTTTTAAAGTTTACGATAATACCGATTTGACAGTTTTAGCGTATCGGGACTTGATTGCAATTATTGTATTACCTATTGCAGGTTTTATTTAGCAGAATTGAGCCTCAGGTGTGAGTTGAATCAGCTGATGGATAAAGAATGGCGTCAGCGGCGAAAATTCGTTTATTTAACTATAATATGATGTATTTTGTACATACACAAGCTTTTGAAACTAATATGATCTGCCTAAAGCCCTAAACTATAAAAGAGAAACTTATATAACTTTCCAACAAAGGTTTGAAAACTCAAGACATGACGTACATTTGACAGAACAAATCTAAATACCATAAAAAGATACCCCATCTTGGTTTTCACCCTACTTCAAATGTTTATCTTGTTTTACCATACTTGAAAAGTCAAAATAGCCCAAAAATCTCAAAAGTGGGGCCATTTAACTAGATACACTTTTTGCCACAGCATGCCTCGTCTATAATATCTACGGCTATGCTCTCCAAGCTAATATTTTCTGCTAAATACTCTGTAGGAAAATTATTTAGGAAATATCGATTATCGGAAGTAAGTTAAAAAAAATATTTTGCGCGTTAATAGTTACGGAACCCTACTTAGACATTTCCTGACATACTCTTGGTTCCGTTTATTATGAAATATATTATATTGCCAGTCCGTTGGGACTAAAAGGTTTGAAATGTGGCAACTCAAATTAATTGACGTTATTGACTAACCGCACTGCGGTTAACCCGTAACATGGTGAAATAAAGTATTAATTAACATTAGCAAAATAAATAAAATTACGTAACCCCCGAAGCTTGACACAATCAGTGAGCAAGCTGATGATGATTAATTATAGCTAAAACATTCTCGATAATGTCATCATGCAAACAAAAAATACTAAATCATAATCGGTTCGTCCGTTTAGGACTTGGGAGCTACAATGCCGGGTCCCGACAGATAGACAGAGACGTCAAACTTAACACCCTTTTTTTGGCATCGGGGGTTAAAATATCTCAGTACAATATTTATTTTTAATCGTATTAGCTTAAATTTACTGTGCAGCATACCTTACTTAGCTAATGCTATTTATTGGGTAGAACAGAGTTTATAGTATAGCTATTTCTCTCGGTACATACCTACTATATTAATAGGTCCCCACACCAAAGTCAGTCAGTGACGGTGGCCGGTTTCATTGAAGCTACGCAGAACTTACGTTAAGTTTTCAATATCCAAGTGTGTGCGCAATACATAAGAGCAATCTCTCTTCCTTTACTTTCGTTATCCAGCGGGACAGATGACCGACAAAACTGGCGAGAGATCAGCCGTAGGACCTACTTTTTCCACGCCCATCCGACGCGTGGTTAATATTTTTTCGCATCTGACAATCACATGATCAGCGGGGATCGAACCTACGAATCGTTTAGGTGTCAAGTTCTTAACCACTGGTCCACGGAGGCGTTTCGGTATTAACATAAATAATATAGCGTTAGCTGGTCTAGGTTCATTAAAGCAACTCGCGACATCTACCTTAATATTAATAGCTAGATTTGTCGGCTTATAAACGGCTAAAAATATGGTAGAAGCTGTACCTGAAGCATTTTATAGGGTAGCCTGGTGTAACTCGGCCAGTTTTTTCAGTTTTTCGTTATTCGTTGGAATTTGACTCACTGCAGCAAGCCAAATAACCGATATAAGCACATAAGCCATGTTTGTATATTTTGGAAGGATATCATAATACGAGAAATATACTTATCATGTCTTTATGATCAAGTCATGTAATCCATTTATCCATCAGAACTCAGAATCTACATTACTCGTATATACTTCTTATATATCTTACGGCCGCACTCAGAGATATTTAATGCTTACTTAAAGGGTTACTTAATAGAGGTTTTGACATAAAATCCATACGTTTTCTGTCAAAATATCTATTATGTGACACCGTAAGTAAGTATTAAACAGTGCGGCCGTTAACTTTATAAAGTACGACTTATAATTACAGATGGCACTAGGTGTACTCATTTTTTTTTATTATTTTTTAAAGTGACGTTCTTTCGACACTATGTGAGTATTTTTAGAATTTAAAAGATGAATAAAGTTCTGCCACGTCATACTCTGTATACGTGATGTTTTTTTTAATTATTTTTACTAAAACTTTAATTTATTTTGTGAGTAAAAGAAGTTGAAAATGCTGTAGTATCAAGTAACTAAAACAAACTAGAAACTTTGCAAACCAAATAGCCGTGGTCATCTATAAAAAATCGATACAACTTTCTTTTGCTAAGAAAATGTAAACTTCAGAGAAGCGGGCGAGGGTAGGTAATAAATTACTTACAAAGAGCGGGTAAAGTCACCCACAAAAATCTCTAGCATTTTGTTGGCTTGAAGCTGTGCCAAAATTTGTGAGAGTCGTATGTACTCTGTTCAGTGACGTAGTCAAAAACGTGATGTGATAGTAAATAAGACGTGATCATATTTCTAACGTGGTCATTATAATAAGTTGACTAAGGGCTTATTTTTCAATCGTCAAATAACTATTAATTACTTAGGAATAAATATGTAACTTTGACATATTTTGTATGAAAAATCTGTCAATGTCACATATTTATTCCTCAGATAAGAGTTATCTGACGATTGAAAAATCAGCCCTTAAGATAGTTTACTGTTCTAGTCTAGTCGCAAATGCAAATAAGCTATTCTACTTTATTTGATGTGCGTTAAAAGTACACAATTTTAATATATAACTAGCTTTTTGCTGCGTCATCGACTACGTTAATATAGTATCGGGTATCCCACGAAAAAAACTGTACATTTTCGGGATAAAAAGTAGCCTATGTTTTAATCCAGAGCCTCTCTACTACCATACCAAATTTAATCGAAATCCGTTCAGTAGTTTTTGCGTGAAAGAGTAACAGACATCCATCCATACATCCATACATCCTCACAAACTTTCACATTTATAATATTAGTAAGATGTATAGTAGAGAAACTCAGCTGTGTCCTTGAATTTTTTTGAGCGTGGCAGAGCGGAGCGCTGGCCGGGCTGGTACGTCTACAAATAAGGCGTTGACAGTGCGCAAGCGTCGCGACTCGCGGCACAACCACAGGCACAACTAACTAAAACTCTTTAGTCGTTCAATGCAGCGACAAGTCACCACAGCGATATTTTCCTCCTAAATTCCCTGCATACTAAATTTCATGGGAATACATGCGGACGTTTTCGAGAAACCGTTTAGGTATGTATATTATAATATACAAGATTGTCTCGTTTAAAGTATAAACTATGACTTCAGTGAAATATGTAATAATTTTATGGCAGCCTCCGCGGTCCAGTGGTTTACTGATTTGCTCTCGACTCGTGGGTCGACGAGGTCGTGGGTTCGATTTCCACATTGGAATAACAAAAAAATTTGTTTCCAAGTTTGTATATTATGACAATGCAGGCTGATCACCTGATTGTCTGACAAGAGAGATGATCCATGCGTTGGATGGGCATGTAAAAAGTCGGTCCTACGCCTGAGGGGCAATTCTGCTAAATAAAACCTGCATTAATACAATTACAATTAAGTCCCGACACGCTTATACTCCCAAACGGTGTTTTTATGAACGTTAAACCAACGTGAAACGCGCTCTGATTGGTCGAAACGTCATAAAATCCGTTCACGGTAACATGTCGCTACACTTTCAATATAAAGAAACTCTTTAAATTATCTACTTTAAATACGAGAATTGAGGTTCTGATCTTTAGCCAGTCGTGTCGGTAATCCGTCCCACTGGTCTACGAGAGTAAAGGAAGAGAGTGCTCTTGTGTACTGCGCAAACACTTGGGCACTATAAAATAACTTCCGCGTAGCTGGCCTGGTTTCAATGAAACCGGCCACCGTCACCGAAATCCGTGTGGGAAGCTATGACATTCAGTCTTTGAAATGCGATAGACAACTTGAAATGCTATTCACGAATTCAAAATACAGCCTCAGGACATTACTATTTAGTCGGACATGGTTTCCAAAGTTTATTTAATAAACTAGAACCCAATTACGGTTCTAACTCAACCAACAGTCCACTTCAAACCAGAATCATATTACTGTGGAACTAACGCAATACTCTGTTACTTAACTAGTAAAGTTTAGTCTTAGAGGGTTGTTGAAACTAGATGTGATATGCAATTTGGAGTGTGCCATAACTACATTTTAATGGGAAGATAACCGTCTAAGGTAACCTTCCGATCTATCCGACGGTGACGCTAGACTGCGACCCGCAACCAGCAAACCAGCCAATCAAATTTTTTGGCCGCGCTCTTAATTTTCAACTTTATTGTATTAGCGCAATGTTCTATTTTCAGTGGCCAGGCCCGCCGAATTCCGACACATATAATGTTCGGTAAAATCAACTACGAATATTTTAGGTATATGATCTAGTGCTCATATAAAGACACGGCGTTAAAAATTAGCACATGTCCTTCCCCGTGATCGGTTCGATATCTGTGCCAAATTTCATGGTGATCCATTGAGTAGTTTTTACATTAAAGCGTAAATACTGTATCCCACGGGAAACGTACGTTTTAAAAAAGTACTTTGTCCTTTTCGGTTATATAATCTATATCTGTACCAAATTTTACCATGATCGGTTAAGTAGTTTTTTCTTGAAAGCGTAACAACCAAACAAATAAGAAATAATCACATTTATAATATTAAAATTAAGGAAGTAAGGATACGTGTAGAGGATACTAATTGTGTGAGGCGCGCAATCTCGGCTAAAGTTAACCCTGGGTTAAAATATCATGCATTCTCTTTAATAACTACGAAGAACGAGAGATTTGTTGATATTTAATCCAGGGATAACTTAAACCCAGAACCTCAATTCTCGTTTTTAAAGTAGATTTTCATTTTACTTTGATTCGATTGTAAGTGAAGCGACATGTTAACATAAACGGATTTTATGACGTTTCGACCAATCAGAGCGCGTTTCACGTTGATTTAACGTTCATAAAAACACCATTTGAGAGCTTTAGCATATCGGGACTTGACAGAAATTGTATAAATGCAGGTTTTTTTTACCCTCAGATCTGCGCGAGTGTGCCTAACGATGGCGAGTTACGAATTGCGGTTGTCGTTGTCGTACTGAATCATGTGAAGTTTGTGCAGGAAATGTACATTCGTTTTGTTTACGCGGCATTGTGGCTATACGTAACACTACCATTTAGCGGCGCTCTCAAATTTCGTTGTCATTTTTATCATACACCTGTTCGGAACGGAAGTATAGTGTCAATGTTTTCAAGGTGTTAAATTTTACCCGAAGACTTGCTTGCTTGCTTTTGAAGTAAAAAGGAAGGGTAATATTGGCAGTCTATGTATGTATGTTTGTTCCACCATATCGCCCAAACTACTGGTCCAATTTTAATTAATACATTTGTAGTGACTATTTATGGCTCGGGTTACGTAGTCGGATAATAATAGTTTTTAAGTTTTGATTATTATTTATTATTTTAAAACAATTTTCACTCAATTTAGTTTTTTTCAAAAATGTTAACGAAGGAATGAGATTGACCCATTATCGGCACGAATAGGTTAATGATTAATACCACGGTCACACAAAAACCGGCGTGAAGTAACGCCAGCATTACCTGAGGCCCAAGTGTTAGGATTGATCGAACTGGTAACTCCTCTGGTGTTACGAGGGTCCATAGAGGGCGGTACTAAAATGCCATCAGGTGATTCGTATGCTCGTTTTCGTTTTCTAGGACACGATTGTCATACAATAGAAAAAAGTTTCGAAAAAAAATTTGATGTTCGAATCGCGGAAATTCACATTCGAAACCAAACTACTTCGATTGTGACGTTCTGAGGATGCACAAAGTACAGTATTTCGTTCTAAAAAAATTCGAATTTCAAATTTTTATTCGAAGTGCCCCTGGTCCATTTAATAAACAAAAAAAAAACGGCCAAGTGCGAGTTGGATTCGCGAAATTACGTTTGTTGTATGGGAGCCCCCTTAAATATTTATTTTATTATGTTTTTAGTAGGTAGGTATTTGTTTTTATAGCGGAAACAGAAATACATCATCTGTGAAAATTTAAAATGTCTAAATATCACGGTATGAGATAAAGCCTGGCGATAGACGGACATATGATGGATGGACAGCGGAGTCTTAGTAATAGGGTCCCATTTTTACCCCTTTTTTGAACCCTAAAAATAAGCTTTTGTCCGCAGCTCCGCCCGCGTAAACACAGCGGGAAAAATGTTTTTTTTCGGAACAAAAAGTAGCCTATATTATGTTAATCCTAAACGTAAATCCAAACCACTACCATTTCAAATTTGACCAAAATCCGTTCAGTATTTTTTACAAGAAAGAGTATCAAACATATACATTCGTCTATTCGTCCATCCTCACAAACTTTCGCATTTATTTAGTAGTAGGATATTAAAAAATTCAATAAATTGATGATGATACAATCTCAACATTTCGTATTCAAGCTTTGTAGATGTTTCATACAAAATTCTCGATGTTAGCATAAAGTCTCGACAGTGAATTTTTCGGCTTCTGAATTGTTAATACTCCCGACTTGTAGGACTTTGATGTTCATTCGAACACTTGGAATTATTTCGGATGTTTTATCTAATCGTTTTAAATATACTACGTTTTTAACTGATAACGTAGTTATAACTGTAGTTTTCGAAATAGTAAAATAGTTGCTAATAAGCTACGTCAAACAATTGTTTTGCTATTTTAAGTGCACAGAGAACACATTATGAATGTTTTTCTTTAGTTAGAATTTCGAACAAAGACACTCGTTACGTTGAAATCACCCAGATGTTAACTTAAAAATTGTGCGTTGAAGTGTAAGATGCTTACTAAACTTAGAAACTTAACAGAATACAAGGATTTTTTTTTAACTGTAAGGAGAAATGCAAAGAAGGAGAACACATTAATAATATCATTTAATGAGTTAGACTCATTAGAGTGAGAGAAAAGGTGACGACACGCACGTCTTTTGTTTGTTCTATACATGAGTTTGTTTATTAGCTACAAGTACGTTACGCTATTGATGTGCATCGTTTTGTTGTTTTCTTACTTTTAACGGATGTTGCATTGTAATTTGGACTTCTTTTGCCTAGTGACTCGGACTTAAGTGTGCTTGGAGACAGTAAAGAACGCACAATTTTTAAGTTAACATCTGGGTGATTTCAACGTAACGAGTGTTTTTGTTCGAAATTCTAACTAAAGAAAAACATTCGAAATGTGTTCTCTGTGCACTTAAAATAGCAAAAAAAATTTTTGACGTATCTTAATAGCAACTATTTTACTATTTCAAAAACTACATAAAATGAGCAACTTTTTAAAGTAACAACCCAGGTTAGTGTGGTGTATTTTTTGTTCAGTATAGATAGCGAAAGTTAGGAGAAAAAGTTTTTGAAATCACGATTAGGGAAAAGTTTTCTTTTTTTTCTAGAAAGTTCAAACTCTATTAGCTTTGTTTATAACCGTGGTCAATAGCAGAACTGGTCAGGATTCAGCAATACAAATTTGTATCCCACAATACGGGAAATTGTAGTTGCGGCAGTCTAAAAACTGACATGAGGTAATTTTTAAGAAATTATTAAAAGTGCCAATATCTCGAAAACTAAAGATTTTTTACTAAGGTCATATTACGATATTCTGGTGAGTCATGAGCTGGTCTATCAGCCTTCGAAGGGACGACGTCGACTTCTGGGACATTCTGTATACGCATACCAAACTGCCAATAGACTGACCTAACGAAATTATGGATATATTATTGTTGCACGACGAAATAAAAATACAAAATATATAAGTAGCTTAAAAATGCGCAGTTTTCAAGGGATAAGACCTAGCTAGATCGACTTTTCTCCAAACTCCTCCAAACTCCAAACAAAATATCTTAAATCTTAATAATATTAGTGTAGACAAAGCATATTGTCTTTCTCATCGTTAAAATGCCAATATGAGATTAAAATACAAGGTGTGTCGTCACGGGGCATAGAGATTTAAATGAGCAGATAAAAGGCTTATTATATTGACAAGTCACTCCCCTTTTGGGGTCGCAGTCCAACGAGGTCTACGGACATAGGGTACTTTTTATCACGGCAAAATGGACGGTTCCTGCAAGATTACCTCTTTCCCGCACGAAGTCAAAGCTACATCTATTATGAAATAAATGACGAATAAATTTAAAAATAGCATGAGGTAGAGAGAGTGCTCACAGTTCTTAGCTGCTTAAGTGAAATTCGTTCATCATTTTAAATCCAAAAATACTCTCAACGTGTCTAAAGTGTTTCACTTAAAAATGTTAAGGCTGTAATATTAAGAAGAGTGTCAGTATCTGGTAATGGCGTTTTCATTTGGTCTTTCGCGAAAAATACATTTTCGAGTTACATAACTGAAAACTTGACTAGAACTTACGCGAAAAAGATCTGACACTCTCGATATTGAAACAACTGAGAAAATGTGTGAGAATAAAATGTATTTTATAAATATCTAAAGGCTGTTAAGTGAACGAAGTTACAAAAATGTCTCTGACTATTTACGAATGATGAATAAAACAACACAGCATAGTAATATTTTTGCATGGCAGTGAAAAGGTTTACTCACACAATGCTGAATATTATCTACTAGCTTTTGCCCGCGACTTCGTCCGCGTGGAATAGTTACTTTGGGATATCGCTAAAATTTACCCGCGATTTCATTTACGTAGAAGGAGGAGCGCTTGCCCGCGACTCACGACTGCCCGCAGCGCGCCGCACATCATTATTACGCGCTGATTATTTTATTACTGCAATATCTTGTAAAATACTTATTGAAATCAAATGATGTAAATGGCAAATTTCTTCTAAATTAAATGCTTGTAATGAATAACGTATTTATTTAGATAAGAATTAATATCATCTTTATGAAAACACCCTCACAAATAATGCTTAATTTTAGAACAAATTTGGTTAGCATAAAAAGTTTATAGTGAGCCAACCTTAAAAGATAGACATATATACAGTCGCGGACTTTTTTTAGAACTTTTCCGCAGCGTACGCAGCAATAGCTCTCAAAAGGGAAAAAAACATCCCGATTTTGAAACATTATTGATTGGAGCTCCGCTCGTATTGAGCTTAGCATGATGTTATATAGCCTAAAGCCTTCCTCGATAAATGGACTATCCAACACAAAAAGAATTTTTCAATTCGAACCAGTAGTTCCTGAGATTAGCGCGTTCAAACAAACAAACAAACAAACTGATCAGCTTTATAATATTAGTATAGATACTAAGGGTCAGTTTACACCAATTCGCTATGTGCATAGCGCGGGGTGGAAACAATCAAATCGATCACAGGTGACAGTAATGTGAAATAATCGCGGACTGTCATGTGTTAAATTGCTGTATTTTCATAGAAATACATACTAACGTTAATAAGTAGTTAAGGAATAAACACAGAAGAGATAAACTCTCTTCTGTGTTTATTCGAGTATATCTAATGTACCAAAGCATCAATATGTTTGCACTTGCCACTTTGATTATAAACACAGTCACAATTGACATTCGTGACAACACGTACATCATTTATCTGTAATTAAAATTAACATTAAAATAATTAATATAAGTTGACGTGAACTAACTCAAAAATACTATTTAAATAATATGGTAGGTATGTACGTACAATACGGCCGATGTATCTTGGCGAGTCTGAACTTCGCGCAGAAGGTCGCGCAATAACTGTTTTTAAGGTTTTTTCGTATTTATTTTATTTGTACTAGTTGGTCAACTGTATTAGGGAATTTTATTAGTACATAGGTATATAAAAAAATACAATAACAGTTTTCTTCACGAGTTGTACATGCGCTAAAGTTCGCAGAGCCTATGTTCAGACCCACCAAGATACAGCGGCCGTAGTGTATGTATGTAAGTTACATATTATAATAATGTTTTTTAGGATCACAGACGTTTGTCTTATGATCAGAGCAGTAGCTCTTAGTAAGAAATTTTGTCCATTGGTTCTAAGCTCTTCAACGTCTCTCACATGCTGTGCTAATACTTAATTTTTGCACTTATTTACATAGTTTGAGGGTGGAAATTTAAATCCCGTACGTATTATATATAACGTACATTTTTTAGTTTAAGAAAATAACTTATTTTAAAATCATAATTTATACACGAATAAACTTTACCCATATTTTTGGTTAGTTTCGTTAAAATCAGTTCTTACACCTCTAGGTGCCATAATTTCACAGATTTTAAGTCTGCAATAATAATATTATTTTACCACAATAATTGTGGTCACTAGGGGCGCTCTCATCGCGCACACAGCGAATACGCGACACGACGCGTCGCGTACGAAGTACACCTACTCCTACTTCTACACCTACACCTACTCCAACTCCTACACCAACTCCTACAACCTACACCTTTTCCAATATTAAAAAAAGGTCCAAAAACCTTATCTGGCTCATGCACAACAACTTTGCTTAAGATCATCACATGATCAAATGCATAGTTAACGATTCTTAGGACATATGGACACATAGACATTCATTTTTATATAATAGAAGACCAAGTTTACTATCACGAACGGGATAAAAAGTATCCCATGTCCGTCTCTTGGGTCTAAACTCTAAGCTACCTCCGCACCAATTTAATTTCAGCCCATTTGATTCGACCGTTCTTTAGTTATAAAAAAAAGTTACTAACACGACTTTCTTTTGTATATACAGATAGTATCTTAGCAGTCTGTGATAGTTTATACAAACTTTATAGCGAGTGATATTTTATATTAACACAAATTATTTTTGTATTTTCGCCGTCTGTGATGCCCTTAAAAATCAGGTGCTTTTTAAGAACTTCGCTAAGTTCCAACTTATCGTCTAGACTTTAGGATTAAGAAACCTGATATAGCAGATGCTTGTGGAGCTGGTTATTCTGGTATCGTATATTGTTGTTTAATTATGGATTTTTATTAACTCGAAACGTCTCACTATTTACTTATCCACCACAAATTCTGAGGAAATAGTAGTAATTACACATTATTAGTATAATACTTTGCAGGTATTTATATAAATTAACATTTAATTAAAGATCAGAAACATTTCAAACTCCATGTCGTTTAATTACAGTGATCGAGTAGATCAGCTGGTAAAATAAACTGTAAGTCTTGGCTTCATTATTACAACCCTCTGGCTCGTAACTCGCTTGTAAAAATAAAGCAAAAAAATACCACCAAAGGGTATTTAGCTGATGTCGAATACAGCGCACATTTTCATGAAATTCAGCCGTCCATATGATTAAGTTTGACTATTTCAAATAGAATGACTAATAAGTAATTAGGGATTATGTTTGCGGCGTATTTCAGCATTCACCGTAAATTCATTCAGATTAGACAAACTGTACTAAATCTGTGAAAGCCGAACTTTTAATTAGTCGTTGTCCGATAAATGATAATTCGTGCGTGCGAAAAAATCTCACGAGAACCGCACATTTTACCGCCATAAAAAGTAGCCTATATCCTTTCCCGTAGTCTACTTCGTGTAAAATTTCCGTACTAAATCTCATGAAACTATGTCAGCAGTTGGAGCATAATAATATTCAATGCAAACAAACAGTTAAATTACAGCAATAACAGCCTCCGTGGTCAAGTGATTAGAGCTTGGCTCTTGACTCGGAGGTTGTGGCTGAAAATGTTGTTTCCAAACTTGGTTAGGACAATGCAGGCTGATCACCTGATTGTCTGACAAAAAAGATGACCCATGCGTCGGATGGGCATTGGGCATGTAAAAAGTCGAATCTACGCCTGATCTGAGTCATGTCGGTTATCCGTCTCACTGGGTTATGAGAGTAAAGGAAGAGAGAGTGTTCTTGTGTAGTGTGCACACACTTGGGCACTATAAAATTACTTCTTCGTAACTGGCCTAGATTCAATGAAATCAGCTACCGTCACTGAAATCGGTGTGGGGAGTTATTACAATCAAACTTTTCTCTTTAAAAAAATAAGTTTAGATTTTTATCTAAGCATAATATTGAAGCGACAACCGAAAAGTGACAGTGGAAATATTTACCGGATCAATAGATACACTGTGCTATTGCCGAGAAATTGTCAAAGCAAATACTCTGAATGAACACAATAATTATGGTAAATAATTTAAAAACCAATGAATAGGGGAATATGATATCTAGGCATCTACGATCAAACTTTGACGAAATACAATCATCACAAAGTGAGATCGTTAGAGAGCATCAAAATTGAGTAGCTACCAATATTTTAATTTAATAATTTTAGTTTGTATTTTCTTAACGGGTTTAATTTTTTTTTGCCTAAACGTCTTTACACAAGCAGTAGATCACGTGCCCGAAGTATTCGTAATTGATTTTACCAAACCTTATATTTATCAACCAATTTATTAATAACGAATTCAAGAAAATCCATCGGGGCTGCCACTGCTATTTTTCAGTTCTATTTCGATTATCAAATTTTTAACATCGTAAAATTTATCCTATTACCTACCACAAATCGTACTTCCTACTAATATTATAAATAAGAAAGTTTGTGAGGATGAATGGATGGATGTTTGTTACTCAAAACTACTGACCCGATTTTGATGAAATTTGGTATGGTAGTAGTTTAGGCTCTGGATTAAAACATAGGATACTTTTTATCCCCGAAAAGTCAGTGTTCCCGTGGGATACTTAATTTATGCGAGCAGAGCTGTGGGCAAAATCTAGTCTACTAACTAAAATTATGAGCACCGTTAATTTTAAAGAACTTACAATTGGTTGCAAGTCCTAATGAATTTACCAAGTGCTTTAAAGTTTGCACAGGTGCCTTCACAAAATGTTTTTCTTAGCGGTGGATGCAAACGTTAACACGTTCGCTGCGCAATTAAATTTTGTCTACCTGGCGAAAGGTGCGATATGAGATAAAAAAACCCCATTCTTTACCTTTCTGGTAGTGCTGTTTCAGATCTTTCGGCCCCATAGCATATAGCTCGCTTCGAATGGCCGTATTTATGCTAAATACACCGATAACTTTAAAAGAAAAATACCATTATAAAGCCAAGAAACGACATTTAACTTCGCCCCGGGTTTAGGTCAAAGAAAACCGAGAAAATAAAGAAAATGTTTGTGGGGTCTAAAAACCTCATAATGCACCGAAGGAAATGTACCTATCGATAAAAACTAGTGATGTCAAGACTATTTATCGAAAAATGAAAATCGCAGTTAATTGTTAAAGTTATGTTTATTATTTAGGTAATAAAATTACATGTAAAAATAAAAAAAAACATTCTAAACACATACTTTTTGCACATTCCTTACAATAAGACATAATTTTTTCCTGGAGCATCTACGCGTGGTATCATTCTCTGGTAAACCCGGTCATATTTGGAAACTAAAGGATCTTCATTATTATTGTTTGAAGTATCTTCACTCATTTCGCTAGCTAACTGCAACATCCTTCTGCATCGTTTCTTACTATTTAGTGACATACTGGAACGCGCGCTACGACGAAACGTTATTTTGCGTAATATCGATAGTCCTGCGCAAGCGACACGCGCCACTAGTTCGATTTGATGCAACTGCGCTAGAAAATAGGTGCGGGTGGGGGCGGGAGCGCCTCCCGCGACTGTGAGGCAGTAACACCTCACGTTCGCACTGACAACTGTTTTTTTTATTTCTATGCGGAATGAGGTCTAACTGCCTCATTTATATTTTTATAGTATTTCAATGACAGTTTCAATAGACAAATGCAACTGTGTATTTGTCTTTCTCATACGCATTATATTTTGTACAATATGAGCTCCGCACTGGAGGGAGACAGCGATATTTGTTCCCGCACGGAGTGGGAGTATGCTTATGCGGTCTTTAGACCGCATATCGCAGTAAACGTGTTAAAAGGTTTTTTACTGGATTACCGGTAAGAAGATAAACAGTTTATTGTCAACACAGTTTAATAGTCAACTTTGTGAAGGATCTATCTATACTAATATAATAGAGGATGAGTTGGTACAGATGTAGATTATACCACGGGGAAGGACATAGGCTACTTTTTATCGCATGCATGTTGCACGTAGAGCCTAGTATCAAATAAAAAATATCATAAAATAAACTATCAAGCAATACATTGCGTAAGTCTATTCTAAATAGCAATATTATAATTCTGAATAATAATGTGATAGGTGGAATTTAGTAGCAACGCGCAACGTTCTATGAATTAACTCATTATTATAAAAATATTGATTGTATGACGTATGTACATACTATGTACTATGTATATTATAGCCAGAGGGTATAGCCAAGCCGAGTTTTTTGTAAAGACCAAACCTTGGGCTATTTAAATTACCCCTATGTATGTCTACAATTATCTTATATGATATTATTATAAACCTGTCAGTAGGCAGTAAAAAAAACTTTATAATGACTTTGTACGCGCCAAAAAAAATCACACGGTAACCGTACATTTTATTATGATAAAAAGTAGCGTATTATTATAGATAGCAGTAGTGTAATCTAGGTTATAAACCATATCAAATTTCATCAAAGTACATTTAGTATTTTGCGCGAAAGAGTACAAACACCCATCTTCACAAATTTTCACATTTAAAATAGTAGTACGATAAATTTTATTAAGGATCGTTCCTTCCACTACATATTATTCCAATCGGATCCAACTGTATTTACAATATACTCGTAGATGTTAGGTTATGCGGTGAACATAAGTCTATTAGTTTGTGTGGGACTAGATTATTACTGTGACATTCGGAGTAATACGCGTTCACACCAACGTTGAGTTGTGGTTGAGTTACACTGAAGACATAGGGTTAATTTAGACGTCAATCTAGAATGATCTAGTAATTTGTGAGGTGAATATTAGTTTGAATTATATTATGATACGTGCACAGAACTTTCAATGTCAACGGAACCATATTTTTTACGGAACTCTAAGATAAAAGTACCTTAGTTTCTCCATAAAGCATCAGCTGTCTTCCAGTGACAGTCCGGTAAAAACGGTCCGACGGTTCCAGAGATTAACTGGAACAAAGAGATAGACAGAAAGACAGACGGACAGACAGACAAAATTAATAAATATAGATTTTTTGATGTAGCTACCAAATATACTATCTTATACATTTAATGCTGTTAATTTGAAATAACAGACTGGTAATAATTATGCCAGTGTATGTATGTATAATGTATGTATGTATATTGTGTATTATATTATGTTTGTACCATCGCACAGTGTTCTATTTCACTCAAAAAATTTCCCTATGCTGTTTATCGCATAAATCGATGAAGAAATGCATTTTAAATGCAAGAGTAAAACACCCACGTGTCTATTTTAAATACTTTTTTTTATAAAAAATAATTTATGATTCGTGACCTCGACGTAAAAAAAAGACTTAATAAATTCTGTAAGCGTGACTGATCAATATATATTTTTTTGATTAATATAGTTTGATGAAGGACCTTTAGGCGCATATTTTCCATGTTTTATTTTTTGAAGATTACTTCTGGTTACCGAGTTATTAATTTTTATTCAGATTTTTGTTTTTATTTTTTTTCTTCCAAAAAACTCAAAAGTGCGACTTGTGACTAACACTAAAAGATTCATCTTAAATATGTCTATCACTGATAAAAAAATCAAATTGCACTATGGAAGCGTTTGGGAGTTAGAATAAAGGTCAAATGGTACATTTTAGGGTTATCACTAAAGGTAAAACAATAGGTGATCAGATTTTTTTTTATTATATAAACGAATAGTACTCTTAATTACGAGTAATTTCTCATAAGAAATAGTATATCAAAAGTCAATATTTTCAAAGGTACAGCGATTTGTCACCGTAAAATTGTAAAATAACTCACGAGGTTGTAAAAAACATGTCGAAAGATTCATTACCATAATCATAATTGTAAATCATATACAATTTTGTAGTTAAAGATAAAAATGCATTAATTTGAGCAAAAATGAAAGGTCAAGTTGAGTGACACCCCTAACACAATATTTTGAAATTCGATTTCTCGTAAACGCTTCCATAGTGCGACTTGATTTTTTTACCAATGATAGACGCATTAAAGGCAAATCTTTCAATGCTAGTCACAAGTCGCACTTTTGAGTTTTTTGGGAGAAAAAAAAATAAAAACAAAAGTTTGAATAAAAATTAATAACTCGGTAACCAGAAGTGATCTTCAAAAAATAAAACATGGAAAATATGCGCCTAAAGGTCCTTCATCAAACCATATTAATCAAAAAAATATATATTGATCAGACACGCTTACAGAATTTATTAAGTCTTTTTTTTACGTCGAGGTCACGAAACATAAATTATTTTTTATAAAAAAAAGTATTTGAAATAGACACGTGGGTGTTTTACTCTTGCATTTAAAATGCATTTCTTCATCGATGTATGCGATAAACAGCATAGGGAAATTTTGAGTGAAATAGAACACTGTGCATCGTAGCGTCTAAATTACTGATCCGATACATTTTGTAAAAATGTTTTCAAGTTTGTTTGGGACAATGGAGGCTGATCGCCTGATATTCTCACAAGTAAGATGATACATGCGTCGGATGTGCATGTAAGAAGTCGGACCTGCGCCTGATCTCTCGTCAGTCGTGTCGGTTATCCGTCTCACTGGGTTATGAGAGTAAAGAAGGAAAGGGTGCTCTTGTGTACTGCGCATACATTTGGGCACTATAAAATTACTCCTGTGTAACTCCGCCATCACCGAAATCGGTGTGGGGAATTATTATTATTTTTTAATAAAGTCCGTGAGCAAAATGGATTACAAAAATGCAAATAAAAGTCTTTGATCACTTTTATTTAAAATAACATAACTTAACAAGAATTATTAAATAAAATAATTGTACAATTCGGTACGACATAATATTTCCAGCAATTCTCATGTCAGTTTTCAACGATTTCAGTGTCAGCTTCTATCTGTGAAAGCAGGGTAGGATTTAATCCTACCTTTGTAACTTACATTTTACAAAGGCACTACGTAAAATGTATTTCGTGCAGTTGTTATTTTTATTTATTACTAAGTAAATAAAGTGATTAAAGCGAATTCTCGTTTATTGAAGCTTTAATGGTTTTCTTTTAATTTTATTGGCTGTTTTCAATTATATTTTGAATACTTTTTTACAAATTTTCCTTATACTTTCAACAATTATTTAGTACAGAATATATTTTTTATCGTGTTGCTGTAAAATTTTAGTCGCTGCATCATATTGTATCATTATAAAATTCACAATTGAGAAAGTAACAATGGCCAAGAGCCCATGATACTAATTATGTACTTACTCGAGCATCATGGAGACCTAGTAGATTTTGACCTGGTTGATTAGGTGATAAGAATAAATAACAAAACTAGGTGCATGTCAGGACATATATAAGGAGGGTTCCGTAATTATCAACGCGCAATAGGTTTTATTCGAATTACTTGAAAAATTATCGTCCGATTTCACTCAAAAAGAGTTTTTAGCATGACCTACCAGCACGGAAACTTACAAGTTTCTTATTTCCTAAAGTTTGAAAATGGAGGGGAGACCAACTTATAAACCATTTTTAAGGCCGATTACTCGAAAATAGTTAGTTTGTAAAAAAGTCATGAACTAAATCTTGCCTTTATTTTAAAATATAAATTCAACAAAACCCCACATGATGGAATAGAATAGAAAATCCACCAAAAGCTACTCATAAAATATAAAATTATTATTCTTTTATGATGCCAAAACCGAGATACAAAACACACTATACACCTTTCATCCATATAAGTTCATAATCATAGAAGCTATAAGGGCGGACAGACAGACAGATGGACAGAGCGAAACAAGGTTCCTTGAGTACGACGGAATCCTAAAAAGACCATGAAATATTTTATTTTTGTGGTGCGATGAGCGGGGAGAGCGTTGTGAAACTTAGAAAAAAGAAAGTGTCATAAAATTAGCTTGTGTAGGTAATTTATCATCAGATTTTAGACAAGACGGACCGGACGAATATTTTAAATAAGTCCTATATCAAAAATTAAGTACCTGGCTAGCCGAGCTTTGTTCGGAGTTCTGATAAATATTTATCTGACCAGGATTCGAACTCATCACATTCCGAATTTTCGAACAAAGCAAAAATTATACATACGCCTACCAAACTGCCAATAGAACTGACTACCAATAACTATTTGTTAAAAACGTCAAATTTGTATTGCAAAAAACCGGAAAATGATTGAATGACGACGAAGGTTATTGAAACGGGCCGTTAGAGACCTGCATAACATATTATTATGCTGTAACTTCAACTGCCCAACAAATACTATCTTAATCTGATGGGTCTCATTAAATTTCGTAGAAATTTCGCGTCGTATACTATTTTAATCGAGTTATTACATGAATCTCCTACTAGGGCTCCCCTAGTAGGAGATTCATGTAATACAAGTATCCTATCAAAAACATAAATGCGAAATGAGAGCCAAGTTTAATAATAATTATGATATTGCCTTGGTTGTTGACTTTAACGACAAAAGAAGTGAGATCTAAATAGGTGCCAAGTTCTATGGTCAGTCCTGAAATTTATTTATAACAACATAAAATATCATTTCTTCTTATAACTTAGGATAATATTATGTTGTAGCCTAAGGTCTGACTTGGCTAGTTTTCATATACGAATTATATTCCTTCGCAAGTCTAAACCTGTTACTTGTCGATTCTCATTTTATTATTCCAAAAATTTGGCTTGCTGGTAGAAACTAGCCATCGAACATATTCGTATATGAGAACAAGCCAAGTCAGACCTTAGGCTACAATATAATATTATCCTAAGTTATAAGAAGAAATGATATTTTATCTTGTTATAAATAAATTTCAGGACTGACCATAGAACTTGGCACCTATTTAGATCTCACTTCTTTTGTCGTTAAAGTCAACAACCAAGGCAATATCATAATTATTATTAAACTTGGCTCTCATTTCACATTTATGTTTTTGATAGGATATCATTACTTTTTGTACATAAATTATTATTAGTAGGTACTTATTTATAACAAAACTAATACCTACCAAATTTAAGTTTTCCTAATAGAATCAATTAAGTGAAAAATTATAATAAAATTATAAAAATTTACTAGTTTCTGATTGATTCCTTTGTATTCACCTAATTACCTATCTGCATGCCAAATTTATTATTTTGATAGTGTAAGTATTTTGAAAGTGGTTCTGTAATTTCAGAGCGCATACATTACAAAAAATATATATAAATATTCACCTTCGGTTATATTTACCTAGAAGTTGCGTCTCTTTCTATCGCATAACTCTTATTCATATCGCATAATTATGACGACATCGGGGTTGTCTCCGTTTAGAAAATAATTTTATCTTAATATTTAATTACAATTTTTTTTCTAATACCTACCGACTTACTGTACTTTGTGAACAAATTACGTAAAAGCAGATAGGTAATTTAATTCTAATAAATTCGCGCATACCTATAAGTAGGTAATAGGTATGTGTAATCGTAACATTTTCGATACCTTCACGGCCTGATATTACTCTAAGATGTTAAATCACGCCGCCTTACATAATTCTAGGTACCTACTTTTGTTAACAAATGACTTGTCAAATTGTATCACAATTCACATTGCATCGAAATGACAGTTTACGACGCGAACAGATAGTTCAGGAGCGAACACCTAAAAACTTAATATTGGTTCTCAAAATCTCAACTAATACTAATGAGCTACTGCTCAAACTATATTTATAATTATATTGTTATATAATATAATGCTATTACAGTGTAGGAGCTGGCCGAGTAATTTTTACTTAACTTAAATACAGTAACATAATATTATGTGCCCAGATTGTAAGATATTCACATATCCAATCGATAAAACTTTGTGACGAACAAATCTCGCGCATATGTCGCTCACTAGTCACTGCTCGCGCGTGAGTCCCTACTGATTGGCCCGTTTTGGGGGGCCACCACACGTACTTACATTTTCGATACCTACACGGAGAGTGGGACAGGCCTGATGGAGGCGTATATTATAGCTCAAGAGTCAAGCCACAACTTAGGGCCGCGCTTACGCCGCTATAGAACGGTTTTTAATAGATTGTACCATCAAGATTTCATCGGCTTTAGCATAGATTATACAGATATATTACACTAGTAGGCTTTAGGTTCGCTTTAATTCCTTAGCGTACAAGAAGCTGACCCAGCAATGGTGGATGCTAGGGATGCTCGATGATCATCGATTTTCGATAATTATCGATGTTAGAGATAAAACATCGATGTTTTAAAATCAATATCGCATAATTTAAAACATCGTAACATCGATGTCATGGATTTTTCCTGTGGTTTACTTTACATATGTGCCAAATTTCATGATAATCGGCTTAGTAGTTTTTACGTGACACTGCAAATAAAGTATCCCACGGGAACCGTACATTTCCCCCCGATAAAAAGTAACCTGTCCTTTTCCAGGCTCTAGACTATATTCATACCAAATTTCATTAGTGGCGGCTAGGAGAACTAATAATTAATTTACTGTCCTCAGTTAAAAGTGCTATAGCCATCTAGCGGTGGTTGCGGAAACTAAGATTATTGCTCAATATCTTTGAATAAGAGTTATAAATTTCAGTTTT